>SJXQ01002757.1:23397-65957 GCA_006408695.1 Aepyceros melampus
CAAAGGCAGAGCTGAAAGGCAGTAAGGCTGGAGACTAGTAGGTGAAGCCAGGGGCCACCAAGGTACCGGCTGTAGGGGCGAGAAAAGCAGCGGCCCGCAGGAGTTAGGAGTGAGGGCGGGGTCAGGTCCGGGTCGGGGCGTGGGGAGTGGGGGCGGGCATGTCCCCTCTGGGAGGGGCTACTCGAGGCCTGCAAGGTCTGTGTGTGTGTACTGTCGCTCAGCCCTGTCCGACTCACCCCGAGGACTGCCGCCCACCAGGCTCCTCTGTGCACGGGATCCTCCAGGCAAGAACACTGGAGTGGGTCGCCATTCCCTTCTCCAGGGGATCTTCCCGACCCGGGGACGGAACCCAGGTCTCAGGCACTGTAGGCAGACTCTTGGCCACTGAGCCGCCAGGGAAGCGGGGTCTGAGAGGCGGGCTGCCCAGGCCTGCCGGTGGCCTCGCCACGCAAATTAAGAAGCGCATCGCCCTGCCTTCCTTTTTTTTGTTCCAATGGGTGCTGGAATATGTCAGCTCTGCATGTTGACAAGTTACCAAAAAAAGTCTGTGCGCTGCCAATTTGCTATCTCTGGCTTCAGGCCCTTAAGAACAGGGTCCGGGGGCAAACTCCTGAGCACACGGTGACTGGGGATGGATTTTGAGGGCCGGAGCCCTGGATGTCAGAATGTGTCAAGCTGTAGGCAAGGAAATGAAGGCAATGATTCTGCGGCATTTACTTGCCTTAGACAAAGGGACAGCAGCTTAGAGAATCAAGCGCCACTTTCATACGTAGAAAGAAAACGTCTTCAAGATATTGGTTAATAACAAACATGAAAGCTATGAGCTGTCATTAGGGCCAAGGCAAGCATTCATTCAACTGCACACGCCATGTTGAGCAGCTCTGCTGTGCCAGGCAGTGTCACACACAGACGTCAATCACACAAAAGGAGAGACTTCCCAGGTGGCCCGGCAGCTGTGAGTTTGCTCTCCCAATGCAGGGGGCCCAGGTTTGATTCCTGGACAGGGAACTGGATCCCACATGCCGCAGCGAAACCCAGCACCGCCAAATAAGGAAATAATGTTTTAAAAAAGAATATAGAAGGGTTAAGATCGGAGCCCCTACCACTGTGATCTCCAGTGAAAAGGGAGGAGCGTGGACACGTAAATAAACTGCGGTAACAACAGTGCTTTTGAACTGTGATGGAGAAGACTCCTGAGAGTCCCTGGGCTGCAAGGGGATCCAACCAGTCCATCCTAAAGATCAGTCCTGGGTGTTCATTGGAAGGACTGATGCTGAAGCTGAAGCTCCAATCCTTTGGCCACCTGATGCAAAGAGCTGACTCATTTGAAAAGACCCTGATGCTGGGAAAGATTGAGGGCAGGAGGAGAAGGGGACGACAGAGGATGAGATGGTTGGATGGCATCACTGACTCGATGGACATGAGTTTGGGTGAGCTCCGGGAGTGGTGAGGGACAGGGAGGCCTGGCGTGCTGCAGGCCATGGGGTCACAGAGTCGGACACGGCTGAGCGACTGGACTGAACTGAACAACAGTGCAGGCACTGCTGGGCTCAAGGCGAAAAGCAAGGAAGAGCCTCGCAGGCTTCACTGAGAGAGTGATGACTGGGCTGAATTTTGAAGAGCCGGAAGCGGAGGAAGGGTGCTATAGACACAGAGAAGAACATGTGAGGCTGACTGCCCTGGAACAGCCAGGGGTTCACCGTCACGAAGAGCCTGGTAATACAAGGAGGCCGAGTCAGCCGGTGAGGCAGGCAGGGCTGGGCTATGAGGGCCGCTCGGAGGGGGCCTTCTGATGCCTGGGTGGCGCTGGTGCTGGTGAAAATAGACTCGAGACGACTTCTGTGAATGTGGGGAGGCCGATTTCAAGCACAGAGTCACCAGCTCCCAGGAGGGCTGTGTGGTGACTCTGGAACTCAGGCATCGCCTTCTGAGGTCGCGATGACCCTCCTGGGACCTGACCTTCTTGCCAACCAAGATTTGTTCAAGGAGGTTTAGGCTGGAATTTGGGACCCTGACCACGTAATTTCTTAGGTCCTCAGTCTTTTTCATCAACAAATTCAAGGCTTTGCTGTTGACCAACTCTATCATTTCAGTTGATAACCTCATACTGAACATGTCTGTGGGGAAAAAAATATATATGCTAATTCAGGAAGCCAGTAACTTCTTTTCCCACCAAAGCAGACGTAGGACTAAGACATTGTTCCTGCCTTTCTCCCAAGGCAGTTCTCATTCAGACTGGAGAAGCAGGGTGTAAGCTTTTGAATTTTCTTGTGACTCGTAAGTTAGGTTGCCTACACTGTGACAGGTTTGAAGGGGGAGTCATACTGTATTATATATCCTGTCTGTCTCTCTATAGATACACTCACTAATGTGGTTCACAACGTAGGTTACACTTTCAACGTTTGTAAGTTTCTCTAATATTGATACAGATTTTAATTTTAAACTTAGTTTATGCAATATTTAAGACATGCAAAAAGGCATAAGGAATAATAATAAAATGCGTCGGGTGCCCACCACGCGACTGATGAAATGTGGATTATTCAGTCGGAGCTCTTCGCGCCCTTCTCCAGCTCTGTCCCCTTCCCGCCGCGCCTTCTGAAGGCAGGCGCTGCCTTTGATGTATCCTTAAAGAATATGCAGTTCTTCTAACTTTCTTCTTTATTTGTTTCTTTTCTGGTTGCACTGTGTGGCAGGCAGGATCTTATTTCCCCGACCAGGGGCTGAACCTACGGCCTCTGCGCTGGGAACTCAGAGCTCTAACCACTGGACAGCCAGGGGAGTCCCATGACTTCTCACTTTAATTCGATGTCAGACTTACGGGGCAGGTCTAATAATGGTACAAAACGCTCCCGAAAACCCTTTACCACGTTCACCAAGTGCTTATGTTTCCTTTGTCATAAGACACGCTCTACGTTTACTCGATCAGAGCATGTAATATTGTTGGCATATTTTAAACAAGATGTCAATGGCACGCGGCCCCTGTTCCTCACGGTCTTTTCACGCGCTGAGGTTTGTGACCCAGTTGATGTGTGTAGCCCTAGTTCATTCTTTTCTTAAGCTTCTACAAGCTCGTTCATCAAGCTCTCTTGAGTGAATACGCTGTAGTCTACCTGTTCTCCCGGTATTGGCTGTTTAGGCTGTTTCCAAGGTTCTGCAGATTCAAACAGTGCTGCTATGAATTTAAATTACTTTGACTTCAGCAAAATATAGAGGCATGGTCACGTATGAATCATTATTCAGAGAGGGTTGGATGGCATCACCGACTCAGTGGACATGAGTCTGAGTAAACTCCAGGAGTTGGTGATGGGCAGGGAGGCCTGGCGTGCTGCGGTCCACGAGGTCGCACAGAGTTGGACACGACTGAGCGACTGAACTGAACAACTTTAAAGGTGATATAAAGATTATGAAACTAAACATCGTAAAAGCACAACACTGGCAGTTTAAGTAAATTAACATTCTTATGTCCCGTTAAACTTTATAGCAATCCACTTCTTAAAACTAAGCATTCTGGACGTGGGTGAAACTGCATGTTGGATTCGCAGAGTAATTAGGCTTTATTCTTGTGACATATTTATCTTTGCTACTCATTTTCCCCATTGTTATGGGACTATTAACGAGTGCACCAATTCAGTCTTCTATAAATCGGAGCAGAGAATAACTCCCCATTGACATCACTGAGAACATTTGCACGGCTTTATTTTGCTGATGAAGGGAGAATGCCCTCTGTGCCCCACCTCCCAAGGAAAAGTTGCTGTCGGTTCTTTCCCTGGTGAGCCGTGTCTGTGCCCACAAGCAGTTTGTCTAGGAGCCCAAACTTTTATTGTTCAAAAGTTATTTGCCCAAGTGTATTCAGCTTCACCAAGCAAAGTACACATTGCAGATGCGTGGCCTTATTTAATTCTCCCAACTATTCTTACATAATTCTTGACATGAGTCTCAGGTCAGGAATCAGAAAGAGGCTGAGAAACTGGCTCGTGTTGCAAATGGCACAGCAAGGTCGCAGAACCCAGGCCTCGAGAACCCAAGAGAAAGCCCATGTTCCTCACCTCTGAGCCATACCGCGACCCCCCACGAGCACCTTGGCCCAAAGGACTGACCAGCTCTGAACACTTATGTACAGCGCCCGCATCTTCCTCATGCAGAAACCGACGTGCAGAACGGTTCCATGTTCTAGGATGACAGCAAGTACGTGGCTCAACTCAGACCCAGGACTGTGGGGGGTGTGTGTGAGTCGCTCAGTCGTGTCTGACACTTTGCGACCCCATGGACTGTAGCCCGCCAGGCTCCTCTGTCCATGGGATTCTCCAGGCAAGGATACTGGAGTGGGTTGCCATTCCCTTCTCCAGGGGTTCTTCCCCACCCAAGGATCGAATCCAGGTCTCCCACGCTGCAGGCAGATTCTTTACTGTCTGAGCCACCAGGGAATCCCAGACCCAGGACTGCCTCACTTTAAAGCCCCCGTCTGCAATACCAGTGTCTTCTATGCAGATTTTGCGTACAAGAAACAATTCTGGGAACACTTACTGAAACATTTAACTGCCCAAGCGTTTTCCAGAGTTTCACCAGGAAAGTCATTTGGTCTGTAGATCCGTAGCAATTAGAGTAGCTTTCAGGAGTGGCACAAAAGGTGATTAGAAGGAAAGTGAACTACTGAAGTTGCTCGGTCATGTCCGACTCTTTGCGACCCCGTGGACTGTAGCCCGCAGGCTCCTCCATCCATGGGATTCTCCAGGCCAGAACACTGGAGTGGGTTGCCATTTCCTTCTCCAGGGGATCTTCCCAGCCCAGGGATTGAACCCGGGTCTCCCACGTTGCAGGCAGACGCTTCACTGCCTGAGCCACCAGGGAAGCCCCGTGGTTAGAAGGAACAGATGCTTAAATATATGCTCTCAGCTAAAAAAGTCATAAATGCTTCTTCCAAATGTGGAAAGTCTTATTTGTTATTGTTGTTGTTGAAGCCAGTGTTTGGGGCAGAGAAACTGCATCCAAACATTTATTTAGGAAATGGATTTATCTTCGGGAATCTCGGGGAGACAAGCAGATGATCGTTTTAAAACAGGACTCTGAGCCGCCCCCGCCTCAAGCTCTCCAGCTGGCCGGCAGCAGGGGCTTGCGGACCGGCGCCATGCGGGGTCTGGACGGCAGGTTTCCTCTGACAGCGGTGCAGGCTTGCTGTCCTGCTGCCTGCTTTGTATAGCCACGAGCTCAGAATGAATTCCATCATTTTAAATGGCTTTTTAAAACCAAAAGAAGACTATTTCATGATGTGAAAATGTATGAAATGTAAGTTTCTGTGTCTGTAAAACATTTATTTCTGACAAAGAGCAGTGCTCATCTGTTACACACTGTCTGTGGCTGCTCCTGCATCAGCCTCAGATACGCGGATGACCCCACCCTTACAGCAGAAAGAGAAGAGGAACTAAAGCGCCTCGTGATGAAGGTGAAAGAGGAGTGTGAGAAAGCTGGCCTAAAGCTCACCATTCAGAAAATGAAGATCATGGCATCTGGCCCCATCAGTTCATGGCAAATAGGTGGGGAAACAGTGGAAACAGTGGCTGACTTTATTTTTCTGGGCTCCAAAATCAGATGGTGAT
Organism: Aepyceros melampus; assembly: GCA_006408695.1. Taxonomy (NCBI): domain Eukaryota; kingdom Metazoa; phylum Chordata; class Mammalia; order Artiodactyla; family Bovidae; genus Aepyceros; species Aepyceros melampus. The sequence continues at coordinate 28,992 of SJXQ01002757.1, forward strand.
CGCAGCCATGAAATTAAAAGACACTTACTCCATAGAACTCTCGCATGGAAAGTCCCATGGATGGAGGAGCCTGGTGGGCCGCAGTCCGTGGGGTCGCTAAGGGTTGGACACGACTGAGCGACTTCACTTTCCCTTTTCACTTTCATGCATTGGAGAAGGAAATGGCAACCCACTCCAGTGTTCTTGCCTCGAGAATCTCAGGGATGGGGGAGCCTGGGGGGCTGCTGTCTATGGGGTCGCACAGAGTCGGACACGACTGAAGTGACTTAGCAGTAGCAGTACTCCTTAGAAGGAAGTTATGACCAACCTAGACAGCGTATTAAAAAGCAGAGACATTGCTTTGTCAACAGAGGTCTGTCTAATCAAGGCTATGGTTTTTCCAGTCATCATGTATGGATGTGAGAGTTGAACTATAAAGAAAGCTGAGTGCCAAAAAATTGATGCTTTTGAACTGTGGTCTTGGAGAAGACTCCTGAGAGTCCCTTGGACTGCAAGGAGAGCCAACCAGTCCATCCTAAAGGAGATCAGTCCTGGGTGTTCATTGGAGGACTGATTTTGAAGCTGAAACTCCAGTACTTTGGCCACCTCATGCGAAGAGTTGACTCATTGGGAAAGACCCTGATGCTGGGAGGGATTGAGGGCAGGAGGAGGAGGGGACGACCGAGGATGAGATGGCTGGATGGCATCACTGACTCGACGGACATGGGTTTGGGTGAACTCCAGGAGCTGGTGATGGACAGGGAGGCCTGGCGGGCTGTGGTTCATGGGGTCGCAAAGTGTCGGACACGACTGAGCGACTGAACTGAGCTGAACTGAACCCCTGCATTGTAGTGGCAGCGCTGAACTCAGGCAGAAATCCACGGGGCCTGAGACTTCCTCTCCGGCTGTGGTCGGGTGCTTGCGTCAGGGGGCTGATTAAGAGGGCAGGCTCTGGAGTCTGGGTTCAAGACTCAGTTCCTCTGGTTATAAGATGCTGTGGTCACTGAATGTGAAGAGGTAAATTCAAAAAAGTTGACTTAGTGCTTTCCGCCTTCTATCAAGGAGAAATGAGCAACACTGGAAATTTCTAGTCCTTTTGCTCCTCAGTACAGTAACAGAGAACGCAAGCATATACCAAGAGTGAAACTGTGTACTATGTGTCTGCAGTTCCTTATGCTACGTTGCCTCGTGCTCACACATATGCCGCTTGTGCTGGTGAGGCCTCCTGAGTGCCAGCACCCGCCAGCTCAAGCTTGCTCAGACATTGAAGGGACTGGCCTCTCCCTCTGAACCGAAACGTGCAGACGTGAGGCATGTCTGAAGCGCCGCTGCCTTTCCTGTCCTGGCTCCGTCCTCGTGCCGGCTGTGGGCACAGGGCACAGAGGGTCAGACCCCTGATCTGTGTGGCACGCGGACGCCCCCCAACCACTGCACCAGAGGCTGAGCATCACTGCAGTCGGGCCAGGCTCAGGGTCCCGCTGGCCCCTGAAGCAGCCTCAGGGCGAGGGCCGTGGGGGGGAGTCAGGCTGGGTGCTGAGGGAACGCTGGCACTGTGCGTACACAGCTGCGTGTAAGACGTTACCTGTGACGTTTTATCAGGAAAACTGGCCCTGGGACTTCCCTGGGGGTCCAGCGGTAAGACTCAGCGGGGGGGCCCCATTCCACCCCCCCCCCCCGCCAGGCAACGAACTGGATCCCGCACGTCGCAACTAAGGGTTCGCATGCCACCCGGAGATCAAAGCACCCACGTTCCACAGTGGCACAGCCAAATGCATACGTAAACAAGAGGGAGGTTTAAAAACAGAAAACTCATCCATCAGGGACCAAGGATGTCACTTCTGTCTTTATGAAACGAGTCCTAAGCCAAAAGGTTGAACAAGGGAGGCTTGCTTCCTGCCTGAAAGATACGAAATCCTAAGCTGCAGTCATAACGTTGGGTCCCCAGTGCCTCATTTCCCTCCAGCACCATCCAGATAAGCTTTAGGAATTAGCAAGGCTGAACTGCCAATGCCACCGGGAAGCTTGCTCGTGGCCTTCTAGCACTGTGGGAGTAGGTGCCCTCTGGAAGTCTTACATATCAGCAAATGGAATGGAAATCTTCAAACATCTATTTCCTTATAAGACCGGTTTTACACCTTTTAGGTTGAGGCAGCAGCTGTCCTCTGTGAAGCTGGCTGATGTGTTTGTGTATAAAGACGCCTGCATATGCTTCGGACCGCTCGTAATGTGTTGCAGGAGAGCTCAGAGAGCTGATGACTGCCTAATCACCCGAAATTGGATTCTCTTTAAAACTCTTACATATGAAGTTTGGCTTCTTATTGGAACATAGCTGAGCCATCGTCCTGTTCTTACTGCTGTTTAATAGCTAAGGCATAGCTGACTCTTTGCGACCCCCATGGGCTGTAACGCGCCAGACTCCTCAGTCCATGGGATTTCCCAGGAAAGAAGACTGGAGTGGGTGCCGTTTTCTCCTCCAGGGGATCTTCCAGACCCAGGGATCGAACCCGGGTCTCCTGCTTTGGCCGGCAGGCTCTTTACCACCGAGCCATCACGGAGGCCAGTGAGCCATTCACTGCCAGAAAGTCCGTCAAGGAGGCTGTGTTCTCATCTCAATGCACTGTTTCCAGGACAGGCCAGCCACTGTGATTCCACACCCTTGAGCACATTTTTTAGGTCTTACAGTTGCTATCATATCATTAAACATTCCTTTCATGCTTAACACATGTTTCCTGAAATGAACTTTAATTCAACATCGAAAACGTGCCATGTCTCATTGAGACAGATGAGATTTCTAACAGTTTACCGGATTACAGAAATTTAGAAAGCTTATAACCTTTACAAGGTTATAAGTGAAAAGCAAAGGAGAAAAGGAGAGATATAAGCATCTGAATGCAGAGTTCCAAAGAATAGCAAGAAGAAATAAGAAAGCCTTCCTCAGGGATCAATGCAAAGAAATAGAGGAAAACAACAGAATGGGAAAGACTAGAGAAAATTAGAGACACCAAGGGAACATTTCATGCAAAGATGGGCTCGATAAAGGACAGAAATGGTGTGGACCTAATAGAAGCAGAAGATATTAAGAAGAGGTGGCAAGAATACACGGAAGAACTGTCCAAAAAAACGACCCAGATAATCATGATGATGTGATGACTAATCTAGAGCCAGACATCCTGGAATGTGAAGTCAAGTGGGCCTTAGAAAGCATCACTACAAACAAAACTAGTGGAGGTGATGGAATTCCAGTTGAGCTGTTTCAAATCCTGAAAGATGATGCTGCGAAAGTGAAGCACTCAATATGCCAGCAAATCTGGAAAACTCAGCAGTGGCCACAGGACTGGAAAAGGTCAGTTCTCATTCCAATTCCAAAGAAAGGCAGTGCCAAAGAGTGCTCAAACTACCGCACAATTGCACTCATCTCACATGCTAGTAGAGTAATGCTCACAATTCTCCAAGCCAGACTTCAGCAATACGTGAACCGTGAACTCCCTGATGTTCAAGCTGGTTTTAGAAAAGGCAGAGGAACCAGAGATCAAATTGCCAACATCCACTGGATCATGGAAAAAGCAAGAGAGTTCCAGAAAAACATCTATTTCTGCTTTATTGACTATGCCAAAGCCTTTGACTGTGTGGATCACATAAACTGTGGAAAATTCTGGAAGAGATGCGAATCCCAGACCACCTGACCTGCCTCTCGAGAAACCTATATGCAGGTCAGGAAACAACAGTTAGAACTGGACATGGAACAACAGACTGGTTCCAAATAGGAAAAGGAGTACATCAAGGCTGTATATTGTCACCCTGCTTATTTAACTTCTATGCAGAGTACATCATGAGAAACGCTGGACTGGAAGAAACACAAGCTGGAATCAAGATTGCTGGGAGAAATATCAATAATCTCAGATATGCAGATGACACCACCCTTATGGCAGAAAGTGAGGAGGAGCTAAAAAGCCTCTTGTTGAAAGTGAAAGAGGAGAGTGGAAAAGTTGGCTTGAAGCTCAACATTCAGAAAACGAAGATCATGGCATCTGGCCCCATCACTTCATGGGAAATAGATGGGGAAACAGTAGAAACAGTGTCAGACTTTGTTTTTTTGGGCTCCAAAATCACTGCAGATGGTGACTGCAGCCATGAAATTAAAAGGCGCTTACTCCTTGGAAGAAAAGTTATGACCAACCTAGATAGTATATTCAAAAGCAGAGACATTACTTTGCCGACTAAGGTCCGTCTAGTCAAGGCTATGGTTTTTCCTGTGGTCATGTATGGATGTGAGAGTTGGACTGTGAAGAAGGCTGAGCGCCGAAGAATTGATGCTTTTGAACTGTGGTGTTGGAGAAGACTCTTGAGAGTCCCTTGGACTGCAAGGAGATCCAACCAGTCCATTCTGAAGGAGATCAACCCTGGGATTTCTTTGGAAGGACTGATGCTAAAGCTGAAACTCCAGTACTTTGGCCACCTGATGCGAAGAGTTGACTCATTGGAAAAGACCCTGATGCTGGGAGGGATCGGGGGCAGGAGGAGAAGGGGACGACTGAGGATGAGATGGCTGGATGACATCATGGACTCGATGGACGTGAGTCTGAGTGAACTCTGGGAGTTGGTGATGGACAGGGAGGCCTGGTGTGCTGCGATTCATGGGGTCGCAAAGAGTCGGACACGACTGAGTGACTGAACTGAATGAAAGTTGATGATATCAGAATTTCTGTTCAAAGGCTTTCTATAAGTTTAAAAAACAAGGAACAGACCCAAAGGAAATAACTAATAAAGATAATTATTCAGATTTAAGAACTCATTAATAATTATTAAAATATCAAACAAGCTAATGAAAACGTAGAAAAAGGATATAAATAGGTCCTTCACAGAAGAAGAAATCAGAATTAATTATAAACTTATGAAAAGATGCTCAACCTTATTAGTTAACAGGGAAATGTTGATAAAAGGAAATACCACTTCACATCATCACATCAGCAAAGACTGAAAAGTTTTCTAATGCCACAATGTAAACAAATACAGTCTCATGAGCAATTGATCATTAAATTGCTTCAACCCACCAGTGTTAGGTCATACATATTCAAAAGGAGATATACACAACAATATTAACTGTAATATCACAATGAATAGAAATCCTTAAGAGCAACCTGACTGTCCAAAGGAAAAATGAATAGACTAGGATATATTTATACAATAGAGTATTGCACAGAAGTTAAAATTAATACTCATAGTTACAAGATTAAATATCAAAGTACAGCAAAAGAAACAAGTTGCAGAAGGACAAAAACAGCATGCTGTTTGTATATATTGTGAAATATGTAAGCAATATATTGTTTACATGCATACATACTATGTTCTAAAACATGGATGGAGAAGATAGGAACTTCTAAAGATAAATTATTACTGGTAGGAGGGAGGTAAATGGGACAAGGGAGGAACACACAAGTGGATTCAAATATATCTGTAATGTTTTAGTGCTTAAAAATATCTCAAGCAACTAAAGCAAAATTTAAAAAATTGATGGGGCTAAGTAGTGAGTAGTACATGGGCTTTGTTGTGCTATTCTTTATAGTTTTGAATGTTTTTAGATTTTAAAATAAAAACACTTTAATAAGAAACAAGAGTATAGTGAGCTTGGGGAACTCAAATATAACTAACATCAATAATGTATCACTATCCTAGCTTGTAATGACTTGCCTGGATCTCAAGGCTAAGGAATAACTGCATTAATTTTTTCCCAGCTCTAATTGGGATGAAATACCACCTTTCCCCTCAACATCCATCTTTGGCTTCCAATCTGGACTGCTTACTGGGTCCTCCTTTTGTTTCCCTCCTCAACTCTATAGCAACACCCTGGTACAAAGATTTCAGATTCCAGAAGTTGATTTTTAATCCAGGTGGTGAGTACTGAATCATTTCCCTGGCAGACCTGTCCCCACCAGTCCCAACCCATCTGCTTAGATTCTTCCCTGAATGTGGGTACACTGTGGTATATTCATATTATGAACCATTTCACAGCAGTTAAAATGAATGAACTCTTGCCACACTTCTCAACATGGATACATCAAAACATAATGAGAAACGAAAGAAGCAAGTGCTCCTCCCAAGAGTCATTTATTTTGCCTTCCTAGGGCTTGGATTCTGCCTACAGCATGGTCTCAGCTGGAAGGAGGCACCGCTATTGCATGGCTACAGCAGGTGAAGATTCTGAAACAACATGGAAAAAGCTTTTGCTCCAATGTTTATGAAAAAAAAAAATGAGCAAAAGACAAAATTATACCTCTGATAGGTTTTCACATTGTAAAAATTATATACATGGACCAGGACTGGAAGAGAGTAGAGAAAAATGAAAATAGATTTTTTAAAAATGTATCAGGATTGTGGGTAATTTTCATCCCTCTTTTTTGTAACCCATCAATATTGTTATGTGTTTGTGTAACAAGTTATTTTAAAATGTTAAAAAACGTAGGTTGTAGGACAGATAGAATCAATCTGTAATCTTGCTGGTAATGAACAGGAGTTTTCTCAGAGTTGGTAATGAGCTTCAATTCTGCTCTCTGAAGCAGTTTATCTACAATTCCAGGACAGTCATTTCACATGTTCTGGAATAAGAATGACAAGGCACCACTGTACTACATGGATGTCTGAAATTTTAATCACAATTTGCTTTTCAAAGTCTTTTACAACTTAATTACTTCATTTGCATTATAGAGATGGTGAATACAGATTACAAGTATTTCAAAGGTAGTCGGTGGAATCAGTGTGAACAAACAATCTGACTGGTGCTATTGGAAGGTTAAGATCCTGCTGGTGGAATGACCATAGTCCAGTAGAGTGAATGCCACACTGGGAAGGGGATGAAGTGCTTCTGGGAGCAGAAGTATAGCATCTGGTCAAAATGATAGGCTTTGGTGTTCAGAAGCCCTTGGTTCCAATCCTAGCTCTGCCACTGGGCAGTCTTGAACACCAATTTGGTTCATCTTAGTTTCAGTTTTGTCTTTGGTGAAATGGGGATAATAATGACCTGACAGAATGAATGTGAGTGTGAATTGAGGTAGCAGATACACAACAGATAGCCAGAGGCCTGGCCTATAACAGAAAAGAGAAAGTGAAAATGTTAGCTGCTCAATTGTGTCTGACTCTTGTCTGACTCATGTGTCTGACCCATGGACTGCAGCCTGCCAGGCCCATGAAATTTTCCAAGCAAGCATAGTGGAAGGGGTGGCCATTCCCTTCTCCAGGGGATCTTCCCAACCCAAGGATCAAACTAGGTCTCTCACATTGCAGGCAGATTCTTTACCATCTGAACCACCAGGGAAGCCCAGCCTGTAACACATGCTCAATAAAAAGCTGCTTTTATTTTTCACTCAGCTCCTTTTCCTTAAGTTTCATTATAGATTGCACTTAACTAACTATATAATATAGGTGGACCACTTCTGAGCAGACCTATAGGTAGCGTAGCAATTTACGTAAACAGTAATTGCCAAGGATGTTGTAGGTATGGAGAAAGCTATTGTTTGAAGAACAATCACAGCTATAAAGCAGTACATGCCAACTTCCTTTCCTTTCTTTTCCAACTTTCCTTTCCTTTCCTTTCCTCTCCACCTAGGACAAATCCATAGATAATGTATCCGTGTTACACAGAGATGAACATAAACTGTCAGCCTGCAGAGCCAAAGCAATCTTGTGAGAGTGTTTCAGGTACCCCACGTGCATGGGTTGGTAAGTCATTCCTAAACTGGTGATTTGCTAAATGTTCATATTAACAGTAAAGGAATAGAAAGAAAGCAAACAGAAACAAAAGAAAAAAGCAGACACAAAAGTAAGTTTGAGCTCTTAGACTTACTTAGGCAAGTCACTTTATACCTTCCCTATCATTCTCCAAAAGGTAAGGAAAGGGAACAGGAATCTATTGCAAAGTCCAATCCATTCTTACAGGGCATAATGTGTAGGGCTGCGACATAGGATCTGGAAACAAGCAGAAACCCCTTGCCATAAGTATCCAGAGAACCACTGGTTTATCTCTCTCATTTTCTGTTTTCCAGAGTCCATACCTTGATCTCCAAGTACTAGTCAATGATCAAGGAAGGAAATGGGAGGAAATGAAGAAGGATAGACCAATGATATTGATCTGAGCTTAGGAAAAAACTCTGAAAGCAGCTGTTCGCACAGATGCATCTCTCATACATCTGCATGGGAGATACAGAGAGGCTGCTGAATCTCAGAGATGAGGCTGCGCCTTCTCCTCAGGAATGTCCCCAACCGTATCCTGTTGGCATCAGTCCTGATGGATACCATCATCTGAAGACTCCATATACGTTACCTTCCTGGGAATTCCCTGGCAGTCCAGTGGTTTGTTGTTGTTCAGTTGTTCAGTTGTGTCCAACACTTTGCAACCCCATGGAGTACAGCACGTCAGGCTTCTCTGTCCTTCACTATCTCCTGGAGCTGGCCAAGTTCATGTTGATTGAATCAGTGATGCCATCCAACCATCTCATCTTCTGTTGCTCCTTTCACCCCCTGCCTTCAGTCTGTCCCAGTTATCAGGGTCTTTTCCAATGAGGAGGCTTTTTTCAACAGGTGGCCAAAGTATTACAGCCTCAGCTTCAGCATCAGTCCTTCCAATGAGTATTTAGGGTTGATTTCCTTTAGGGTTGACTGGTTTGATCTCCTCACAGTCCAAGGGACTCTCAAGAGTCTTCTCCAGCACCACAGTTCGAAAGCATCAATTTTTGGCATTTTGCCTTTTTTATGGTCCAGCTCTCACATCTGTACATGACTACTGGAAAGACCATAGCCTAGACTATATGGGCCTTTGTTGGCAAAGTGATGTCTTTGTTTTAAAAGCACTATCTAGGTTAATCATAGCTTTCCTGCCAAGAAGCAATCATTGTCTAACATTATGGCTGCAATCACCATCTCCAATGATTTTAGGGCCCAAGAAGAGGAAATCTGTCACTGCTTCCACCTTCTCCCCTTCTATTTGCCACAGTGATGGGACTGGATGCTATGATCTTCATTTTAATATTGAGTTTTAAGCTGGCTTTTTCTTTTTTTTTCCTTACCATGTGGCTTGTGGGATCTTAGTTCCCTGATCAGGGATCAAAGTTGGACCTGCAGCAATGAAATTGCAGAGTCCTAACCACTGGACACCTTCCACTTTCTGCTGGAGGGGAACTAAGATACTGAAAACCATGTGGTCAAAGAAAAAAGATAAAAACCACAACCTTCCCACTTCACCCCAGGTACTCATTTTTTTTCTCATTCTGTCTGAACCTTGCTCATTTTTATTGGAAAAAAAACTACAATAGTCTCACATTAAAGTTTTTATCTTCCTCCAGGGCTATATTTCTTCCATTTACTTGAGGAATTGTGCCCAGAAAATATATTGAGAATGTAATTACACCAAGAATGAAATAACTTACAGAACTTCAACCTTTTGGGTTGAATCACTTATTTCAAATAGCTGCTGGTCTCTGGGATTCATATAGGTATTTGTCCTGTTGCATCATTGTGGGATATCTGACAAATGTTTGTTGGTAGCTTGGAAAGGAAAAACAAGTATTGAAGACAAGGCCATGGAATGTATATGGCAGGGTCTGTATGAAGACCCCAGCTCCTGTGAGCTCTCAGACTTACTTAGGCAAGTCACTTTATACTCTCCCTATCATCCCCTAAGGTTTCTAGTCTGGCAAGCAGGGACAGTATTTTTTGTTCAATTTACCTTACAAGGTTGTCATAAAAATAAAATTTTAAAGACCTATATAATAGAGCTTTGAGAAAAATATAAGCATACACATAAGCCATTGCTATATTTTGCCTCCAAATACCATTTGGGGACTTATTTCTTTGGAATTCAGTTATAGTTTTCCTCAGATGTCATCTCTCACCTCTGCAAAAACAGTATCATTTAGAGAATGTTACAGACTAAACTGTGTCCCCTCCAAAGAAGTATGAAGAAGCTCTTACATCCAACATGACTGTATTTGAAAATGGGGCCTTTAAGAGGTACTTGATGGGGCTTGTGTCCTTATGAGCAGAAAAGACACCAGATCTCCTTCTCCATATGCACAGGGAGGAAAAATCACATAAGGACACAGCGAGCAGACAGCTGTCTGCAAGCCAGGAAGAAGCCTCTCACCCGGAACTGAATCTGCCAGCACCTTTATCTAGGACGTCCAGCCTCCAGAATTGTGAGAAAATACATGCACAGTGTTGTAACCACCCAGTTGGTAGTACCTTGTCAGCATGAGCTGACTGATACAGAGAGGAAGAATGTAGGGGTATCTGATTAGCCCCATTCTGGACTCAGGTGTCTACACTTCTGGCCTCAGCCACCTATTTCCCAATACTGTAGAGGGCACTAGAAAAAGACAAAAACGACTATAAGACCCCTATCTCCCTCTTGCCTTAACCCTTTCCCTCCCAAAGGTACCCTGAGTATCTGAGGTTTCCACCACGAGGCACATCTTCCAGCCATAGTTGGGTATCAAATACGTAATAAACCTTGAGGACATCCTCATATCTATATTCATTGGCTCCATCAAAGTAGCTTCCCAGTTTCAGAAAGGTCCCCAAGGGCCTTACTGGGGGTGTCCTCATCAGCCACATGCAACCCAAGGCCCTGGGATATAGATGCCTACTGCTGCTGCTGCTAAGTTGCTTCAGTCGTGTCCGACCCTGTGGGACCCCATAGACAGCAGCCCACCAGGCTCCCCCGTCCCTGGGATTCTCCAGGCAAGAACGCTGGAGTGGGTTGCCATTTCCTTCTCCAATGCATGAAAGTGAAAAGTGAAAGTGAAGTGGCTCAGTTGTATTCGACTCTCCCATGGACTGCAGCCCACCAGGCTCCTCTGTCCATGGGATTTTCCAGGCAAGAGTACTGGAGTGGGGTGCCATGCCTTAGGTATCTTAGATGCCTAAGATATGAACTAAACCAAAAGATGACTAGTCTTGCACCTCAGCTGTCCTTACACGATGGAAAAACCTTCCCAGCTGAATCTGAATTGTGGGCTCTTTATTGTGGTTGAGATAAATCACACTATTGTATAGTGGTAGAAGTCAATGTTAAGTTTTAACATTTAATTTTATTCCTACACATTTATTAATTTGTTATACCTTATCCAGCTGAATCCTGCTATATTTCAGACTCTACTAAACTAATATATGATCTGCTGTAACTGCCTGCCACTTGGTCATCCTTCCAAACACTGTGGACATATCTTGGATCCGAAATACTATTTAAAAAAAACCACACAAAATCTTGCATTCTATATTTTTTCTTTTCCTTTGCTTTTTTAAGGAGGGGGACACTTTGACATAAATCCCTGGCAGGTGATTTTGCAAGTCTCAGTAAGCCTGTGCTGTTATCCAGACCAAAGAAAATACTGCTTCATTTCGCTGCCAACTCTCTGGCCATGCAACTGCTCTCAGATGGACTTCACTAAAAGAGCACTTCAAATCAGCACCACAGAAAGGATGCTGTTCCGAGTCTGTCAAAGCCATTTTCCCTCTCCCTTTTCAGCTGTGCTTTTCCACCTGCAGAAAATCCCACCTACTTCCTGAACCAAAGCAGGCATTTTGTGAGGAATCCTGGCTTTACTAGCAGGAGGGGTCCAAAAATAGCTGTTTAGCCATAAATTCAGAATCTGGTATGCCTGGTGTGAGTTCTGGGTACCTGGGGCCTGACCAAATGGTAATCCTCTCCTTCCCTCTGTATTCTGGGCCTGGTCCACATGGTCTGGCCTTCTGCCTCAGCTTCCCACTGGGACTTCAGTCCTTTGCAGCGTCACAACACTCTGGACTAAGGCCCTACACACTGCCTGGCTCCTCAAAGATACTTCCCCTGGGGAGAAAAAATCAAACTCTCTCTTTCCTTTCTTCCTTCTTCCTGACAGTCATTGTCTTTCTAACAACTGGCTAGGGTCCTGTCTGAATACAGAGGAATACCACTATATTATAAAGATTGAGTATTTGGTGCCAGATTTAAATACATCCTGGTGGGGGGATAGCGGCTTGACCAATCATCGTTCTTTCATCTGTCAACATGTGGGACAGGAGCAGAGAACTTTCTCACCCTAAAAACAGAAAAAAACAAAACAAAAAAAACTGTGTATATCTCTGATTTGGTCTAAACTCCATACAGATAAGGAACCTAGGACTCAAGAGAAAAGCTGAGCAAGAATCTATAGATCATTCATTAGTCATTAGTCTATTGAATAAATAGGGCTTCCCTGATAGCTCAGTTTGGTAAAGAATCTGCCTGCAATGCAGGAGACCCAGGTTCAGTTCCTGGGTTGGGAAGATCCACTAGAGAAGGGATAGGCTAACCACTCTAGTATTCTTGGGCTTCCCTTGTAGCTCAGCTCATAAAGAATCACCTGCAATGCGGGAGACCTGGGTTTGATCCCTGAGTTGGGAAGATCACCTGGAGAAGGGAAAGGCTACCCACCCCAGTATTCTGGCCTGGAGAATTCCATGGACAGTCCATGGGGTCATAAAGAGTTGGACACAACTGAGTGACTTTCATTTCACTTCACTTCACTTCCATTCAACAAATATTCACTAAATATCCAGAACATGCAATATACACACTGCTGTGGTTTCACTCTCATCTGAGGAATTCTCCCAATTCAACATAAATTCCACCACTCCTCTACAGTAAATCTTCACATACTGAAAAATGAAATGTTCATGACGCTGAGTTCTCCCTCTTCTAAACTATAGGCTCTTTGTGTAGACAGTAAAGGAGGAGAGGGAGACTAGCCTTTTCTTTTACAATTTACGGAGCCACTTGTGGTACTTGATTAAAGGAATAAGTCTTCTCCCCAGCCTTCTTATGAATAGTTTCTGCACTCCACCTCTGTAGGTTTTTCAATAGGCAAGGGATGGGGGGTGGGGTGGGATGCAAACTCATATCTGAATAAGAAACAGAAAAAAATAATGATATATCACAAAAGCTTTAGGGGGGAAAAAGTCCCTTGAATTTTAGCTAGTGAAATCTTTGATGACAATATTTTAAAAGTTCTGATATTGTCCAGGATCCTATAAAATGATCCTTTGACAGTTCTTTAATCCAGAGTTTTCTTGTTAATCCACATGCCATAGACTTGGCAGAGTATTCCACGAAGCCTTAAAACAATAATCCTCAAACAATGCTGTGAAAGATTATGTCATCATGAGAAAATGGGGTCTGGCAGAATGTACCTTACTCAAACAGCACTTACACTTTATTATAATAAAATAGTCTCTGCACTCTTGGTGTGTATTTGTCCAATTCTCACAGTGCAGGTTCCCAAAGGCCTCTTTCATTTGTGAAATGATTGCTACAGAATGGAAACGGAGTCCAGAGGCCTCACTCAATCTCCCCTGTGATGATGAGAACTATTTTTTCATCTATTCTAGTCTTTGTACAGATATTATATAAATTACTTTCTCTGTATTATTTAAATTTCACTGCAATTATCACTTGTTAGAAGCAACAGTAAAGAATAAAGTAACTCCACTTTAAAAAGTATACAATATGTATATGTGTGCATATGTAGACATATATATACCAGTATATATGTATATTTATTTACCATTGAGAATATAAAAGGTAAACAAAGATTTCATTTCTATATTATTTTATGCTGAGCTATACAAATTTTAATATTAGTAATAAACATTTTGAGCATATTGAGGATTGGTGCCTTGCTAATTGCTTAATCACAATAACAGTAAGGAAGGTACTATTATTATTCCCATTTTACATATTAGGGCATTGAAGCTAAGAAAATTAAGTAACATATCCAAACTAATGCATTTAGTAAGTAGCAGGATATGAGAATTAATGAAACCCAGGCCTTTATAAATCCAGACCCTGGTTCTTAGTAACTGAGCTACACACTCTCTCTTGGAAGTACAAAGATGTGGACAGGAAGAGAGGACAGACCTGTTCTATGGGAGAGTACTAGGAAGCAATCAAAATGCACATGTCTTGAATAGGACCTCCTGTTCTCCATCCCACCCCCCAACAAGTGGCCTTTGGATCTGAGGAACTTATCAGCTCACTTGTATGAAAGTAGCCCATTTTTATAGTGATTTGGTGCTCTTTTAAGCTTGGAGAAGAGGGTGTTGGGTGGAGAGGCTCTCTGCTTTGCTTAAATAGTATCATACAGAAGATAAAATATGACTATGATGATTATGTGTGCAGGTACAAATAGATATATGGCCTTTGTAGGTTACACCAAAGGTAAAGAATCCACTCGCCAATGCAGGAGATAAAAGAGACACAGTTTCAAGCCTTGGGTCAGGAATATTCCTTGGAGTAGGAAATGGGAACTCACTCCAGTATTCTGGCCTGGAGAATTCCATGGACAGAGGAGTCCAGGGAGCTACAAGTCCATGGGGTTGCAAAGAGTCGGACACACTGAGTAACTGGCATGCACAAATGGATCTATGTTCTTGGCTAATTGGATATTCATCCAATACATTCCATTGTACCAGAGTGTCCTGAAAATAACAATAGAGAGACTTTGACACTGTCAGCCTGCAAACAGCAGGTTTCTAACTATAATTTTAAGAATTAAACCAAGGCAGATCTTGTCATTTGCAAAATATCAGTATTTGAATAATAATTTTAAGTATCAGGTACTGTTGAATGAATGAGCAAATTCTGCATTATCGTACTTTCTAATACTTTCTGATAACCAGGCTCTTTTCTTGTTCCAGAGTGTGCATTCTTTTTCCTCTTACTCCACTTTTAAAAAATGGTAACAATGCAGGAAGGCAGAAGAAAGCATTTATTAGGTAAACTTCACCCTAAGCAACTAAAATATATTTGAGTCATTAAGAAAATCTGAAACTAAAAGAAGGAGTTAATGTGATTGACAGAAATTGCCTCTACATATAATTAAAAAATTGAGGGACAAAAATTATTTCAGAACTCAGAGCAACTACACTGCAAACAATGTTCCTCCTTGGAGTCAACTCAATTCTACACTTTGTTCAAACAAGTTCTTTATTTTAGGCACATGAATTCTCAGGGTATATAATTATTTTCAAACATGAACGCTTACTGAATAATCTGACTAAAGAAGAACATTCTGGAAGATATAAAAAGGATCCTAAACCATCATCCCTCATGAAATTTTAAATTTTCCATATTTCACAAAGATAAGAAAAATGGAGAAGGAAATGGCAACCCACTCCAGTACTCTTACCTGGAAGATTCCATGGACAAAGGAATCTCATAGGCTACAGTCCATGGAGTTGCAAAGAGTGGGACACAACTGACTTCACTTTTTTTATTTTTCAAGAAAAATGGAATATTTGTTCAGTGAAATTTCAGGCAGAAAAACATGAACTTAGTTCAGTTCAGTCCCTCAGTCATGTCTGACTTTTGTGACCCCATGCAATGTAGCACATCAGGCTTCCCTGTCCATCATCAACTCCCAGAGCTTCTCAAACTCATGTCTATCATGTCAGTGATACCATCCAACCATCTCATCCTCTGTTGTCCCCTTCTCCTGCCTTCAATCTTTCCCAGCATAAGGGTCTTTTCAAAGGAGTCAGTTCTTTGCATCAGGTGGCCAAAATATTGGAGTTTCAGCTTCAGCATCATCAGTCCTTCCAATGAATATTCAGGACTGATTTCCTTTAGGATGGACTGGTTTGATCTCCTTGCAGTCTAAGGAACTCTCAAAAGTCTTCTCCAACACCATGTGCAAAAACATCAATTCTTTGGTGCTCAGTTTTCTTTATGGTATACTCTCACATCCATACACGACTACTGGAAAAAACATAGCTTTGACTAGGTGGCCATTTGTTGGCAAAGTAATGTCTCTACTTTTTAATACACTGTCTGGGTTTGTCATAGCTTTTCTTCCAAGGAGCAAGTGTCTTTTAATTTCATGGCTGCAGTCACCATCTGCAGTGATTTTGGAGTCCAAGAAAAGAAAGTCTCTCACGGTTTCCATTGTTTCCTCATCTATTTGATCATGGACCAGATACCATGATCTTAGTTTTTTTAATGTTAAGCCAGCTTTTTCACTCTCCTCTTTCATTTTCATCAAGAGGCTCTTCAGTTCCTCTTCACTTTCTGTCATAATGGTGGTGTCATCTGCATATCTGAGGTTATTGATATTTCTCCAGGCAATCTTGATTCCAGCTTGTGCTTCATCCAGTTTGGCATTTCTTATGATGTATTCTGCATATAACAAGCAGGGTGACAATATACAACCTTGATGTACTCCTTTCCTAGTTCAGAACCAGTCCACTGTTTTATGTCTGGAAAGGATTTATAAGGTATTTCCTTCTTCTCATCAAGCAATTTTGGCACCTTTGATTTGTATTACTTTTGAAAATAGTAACGTTAGTTAATTAAAACCATAAACCTAGATAAGTTGGGTTAGGTAACATAACTCTGTTAGCAGAGTTATCACTCTGCTAATAGCACTGCTACATCCTGCATTTCAGTCTATATATAGTGTGGAAGCAACTACTTCACCTTCTTTGAAATATTCTCAATTGCTTTCTTGTGAGGCATCTAAATAAAAACTTTTGTTTTCTAAATGAGAAAGAAATGTTCAGGCCAATGAGAAAAGTAATCATGTTTCTGGATATGTAACATGAAATCTATAAAACAAATGTTTTGATAAAATATGTCTTTTTGGCACTGATTCACTTGACAATCAAAAGTGTTTTCCTGAGAAACAAAAGTTTATGTGGAAGCCTCTATATCCTAACTTATTGATTACAGAACCTGAGTAAGCTGCAGTGCCAGAAATGAGAATTTATTTCTCTATCTGAATCAGAAGATGCTTAGATTTACATACCCTCATTGAAGTTGACTCCACATGTGTGGTTGCATTACCCACTATTCCTACGCTTTTGTTAATAACTTGCAGTTACAAATCAGTCAAGTTTCTGTTGGATCTAGAATATTGACATTTTGGCCAGTGGAAGCAAAACATAGTCAAACCAGTTTCACTGTCTTTATGTAAGGGAGTCTTCAGATTTTGTGACTTTGATGGCCCTAGTCCAAAAATATTTGCAAGCTATCATAGTGTATAATATAATTCATTTCCCTCCATCTTCAAACTAGGAGCAACACAGGGAAAATATTAATTATAATTATAACCAAATCCCTGAAAATAAAAAATCTTTTCCTCAAAAATTAATTATAATTATAACCAAATCCAGGGCTTCCCTGGTGGCTCAGAGGTTAAAGCATCTGCCTCCAATGTGGGAGACCCGGGTTCGATTCCTGGGTTGGGAAGATCCCCTGGAGAAGGAAATGGTAACCCACTCCAGTATTCTTGCCTGGAGAATCCCATGGACGGAGAAGCCTGGTAGGCTACAGTCCATGGGGTTGCAAAGAGTCGGACACAACTGAGCGACTTCACTCACTCATAACCAAATCCCTGAAAACAACAACAAAAAAATCTTTTTTCTCTTCATTCAACCTAGAAGAGGAAGCGTCTAGGAATGACAGTCTGGAGATAAAGGAAGGGGCATTTTAAAAATTCACTGATGTAAATAGTGAAAGTAATACTTCAGGAATCCTGACTTGCATAGCAGTTCCGTGTTTTCAGTCTGTGATGATTCTCCCAAAGCTCAGTGTCTTTATCTGGAGAACAGGACTATAATGCTTCTCCTATAATGTTATATCTCCTATAAGGAGATACAACAATCTGTGATATAATTTTTCACAAACTGTTATATCCCAAGGGTTATTTTGACTAAAAGTGTTCTATAAATATTTAAGTACCAAATCATTTTCTTATTAACATTATCACTCTTTTTAGACTATTTTTCTATATCTATAGTTAATGTTATTTCAAATGACAGCCTCCCAGAAGAGTCATCTCCATTTTCATTGGTATTCCGGAGACACAGTCAATGCTATTCAAATAATCTTTGTATCATACAAGCATGTTGGCATAGAACACTAGGTAATCAATAGTCCCTACTCTTTGATCCTCACAAAATGAATGATCAAAACATTCTAAAAAGTCAATGAACCTGACACTTTTTAAAGATATCAGCTATTTTATTATTTTTCTCTGGAGTGACTGTTCAAATCAGGAAGGGACAAAGACAAGTATACCAACAAAACTAACCAAGAAGACATTCTCAGATTAAATCATTCAAAGCAAAATTGTTATAACGCTAGGAAACTGTGGGCTTCCCTGGTGGCTCAGATGGTAAAGTGACTGCCTGCAATGCGGGAGACCCAGGTTCGATTCCTGGGTCAGGAAAATACCCTGGAGAAGGAAATGGCAATCCATTCCAGTACTCTTGCCTGGAAAATCCCATGCCAGAGGAACCTGATAGTCCATGAGGTTGCAAAGAGTCAGACACAACTGAGCAACTTCACTTTAGGAAACTGTAAGCACAGTTTATAAGAGCCTCTTGATTAGGGTGAAAGAGGAGAGTAAAAAAGCTGGCTTAAAACTCGACATTCAAAAAACTAGGATCATAGTATCTGGTCTCATCACTTCATGGCAAATAGATGGAAAAAAAAATGGAAAAAGTGATGGATTTTATTTTCTTAGGCTCCAAAATCACTGCAAACAGTGACTGCAGCCATGAAATTAAAAGACAGTTGTTCCTTGGAAGAAAAACCATGACAAATCTAAACAACATATTAAAAAGCAAACACATCATTTTGATGACAAAGGTCTGTATAGTCATAGCTATGGTTTTTCCAGTAATCACATGTGGATGTGAAAGCTGGTCCATAAAGACAGCTGAGTGCCAAAGAATTGATGCTTTCCAATTGTGGACCTGGAGAAGACTCTTGACAGTCTCTTGGACAGCAAGGAGATCAAATCAGTCAGTCCAACAGGAAATCAACGCTGAATATTCACTGGAAGGACTGATGTTGAAGCTGAAGCTCCAATACTTTAGTCACCTAATGTGAAGAATTGACTCAGTGGAAAAGACCCTGATAGTGGGAAAGATTGAGGGCAGGAGGAGAGGGGGACGACAAAGGATGAGATGGTTAGATGGTGTCACCAACTCAATGGACATGAGTTTGAGCAAACTCATGGACAGGGATTTAAGAATAAAGCTATTATGAACATTCATATATTGTACATATAGTATATATATTGTATATATCTTAATGGAGATGTTGTTACATAGAAGTACATGTTTGTCAAAAATTATCAAAGTATCAAATGCTTTTTCCCTACTTAAAATAGGAGTATTTTTTTCATTTTGTTCAGAAATATTTTAAATGTCTGCCTAATTTTTATTTTGTGGATACACCATAATATACATAAAAATCCTCTATATTTGTGTATTTAAAATGTTTCTAATTATTTTCTCTTATAAATAATAATGTGAGAAACATCCTTACTTTTTCTCAATATTGGGTGCCAGCAAAGTTTTTCAGAGCAGTCCAAACTGACACACAAAAATATTTAAAGAAAATGTTTGAGAATGTTCTTTTCATCCTTCGAGCTATAATATACATGAAAACACTGGAAACTTTACCAGTATAATTAAAAGTTCATTCTAAGTTGTAAAGGCTCCTGAAGAGTTCTTCTCTTCCTGCCTTTTTCTTTTCTTTTCTTGTGTTTTGTTTTTTTTTTTAACTAAGAGCTTCTGAAGTGTATGAGCTTCATTTGCTATTTTCCTCCATTTTCAATTGACAATTGCCTTGATGAATAGAGGAAGAAACATACATCTCAACTCTCTTTGAATTAATTGTTAATTGTAAGGAAGGACACTGTTCAATGGGGCCAAATGTGTGGTATCGAGCTTTGTTGTTATTTTTTAAGCTTGGGAAATGTATTTTTGCAACATTGCAGTCAAATCCTGCATAAAGAAGCAGAATATACAGAATAACAGAACGAAAAAGAAAGTCCTTTTCGGAGCCAAAAATTGATCAAAACAAAGCATCAAAGGTTGAGGTTCTAGTGACAGAACTGCTCGGGACTGAAGCATTTAAAATACACCTGTGTTTATGCTAATTGAAAAACTCATATTTACAACCTTAGCAATCCTAAAACAAGCAATATACTTAATGTTTCTGTTTTAAATGTTCTCCTAATATTACCTTAGTGAGAAAGAGAGCACTGGATCTACCTGTACACTTTATCTTTAAAAATAAGGCATATTCAAGGTTTTTAAAACTTTAATCATGCAGGTAGGTAATTTCTCCAATGTATCCTTTTGCTTTCTAAACCAAAAAAAAAAAAATGGATTCTTGAAATACCCCAGTTCCCTCAATTCTTCTATGCAATTATTGTGACTACTCAGGACTTTGTTTTATTGTTCAGTTACCAAGTTGTGTCTGACTCTTTGTGACCCCATGGATTGCAGCACACCAGGCTTCCCTGTCCTTCACCATCTCCTGGAGTTCACTCAAATTCATGTCCATTCAGTCATACTCATACATTCTTGATAATTCTATATCTGTATATCTTGTCTTTCTCTCTATGATTGTACATAACCCCATGGATTTTGTGTATCCAATTCATATTTCTCTTCTTTTGACCTTTCAGGGAACTATTTCTCACCAGTATCAAGTATGGGAGTCTATGCAGTAGTCACTCTCAAGTCTATTTCTATGGATGGAATGTTCATGTCCCAACAACATTCATATGTTAAAAAGCCTAATCCTCAATGTGATGGTATTTAGAGATGAGGCCTAGAGAAGGTAATTAGATCGTGAGGATGGAGCCCTCATGAATGGGATTAGTGACCCTATAAGAAGTAACAGGAGAAAAAGGATCTCTCTCTGATCTGTGAGGATAGTGAGAAGACAGCTGTCTGCACTGGAACCCAAAGATGCTGGTACCCTAATCTTGAAACTTTAGGACTCAGCCTGTAGGAATAAATTTCTGATGTTTAAGCCACCTAGTCTATGTTTTTTGTTTGGTTGATTGTTTACGCTGTTGTTGTTATAGCAGCCCAAGCAGACAAAGTCACATACTAGCCAGTTGGGGTAGGAGGAGTGCACAAGATCCAAGACAGGTAACTGTAATTATCTACACACCTATCCATGATGATTGATCTAAAGTTACAGTATATCACACAAACAAGGCAGATCATTCCCCACGCCTGCTCCCATTTTTTTAAGAGAAGCGCCAATCTAGGATGAGTTGGAGTTGATCAGCAGTCTCATACTGATTCACAAGAGCTGACTGCCAAAGTTTCAGGAAGTTTGTAAGCCAATCAATAAACTGCTAACAGCTTGAAATCTACTATGGTGGAAGTTTTCACACTACAGAACCTAGTAAGTGCTAAATCAATATACACTACATTAGCAAAATGAAGCATAAAAATCAATGATTGTATCAAAAGACTTAGAAAAAGAATACAACAAAATTCAATACCCTTTCATGATAAAACTTTCAACAAATTATAAAATGTACTTCAAAATAATAAAGACAGTATATGACAAGCCCACAGCTAACATCATGCTTCACAGTGAAAAGCTTTACCTTTTGGATCATAAATAATAAAACAATGCCTACTTTTACCACATTTATTCAACATAGTATTGAAACTCCTAGCCAGAGCAATTTGATAAGAAAAATAAATGAAGGTAACCAAATCAGAAAGAAAAGTAAAATTATTCTATTTGTAGATAATATGTCTAGAAAAGGTAACAATAATCCTGTATGTGAGACAGCAAAAGAGACACAGATGTATAGAACAGTCTTTTGGACTCTGTGGGAGACGGAGAGGGTGGGGTGATTTGGGAGAATGGCATTGAAACATGTATAGAATCATATATGAAATGAATCATCAGTCCAGGTTCGATACAGGATGCTTGGGGCTGGTACACTGAGGTGACCCAGAAGGATGGTACAGAAGGGAGGTGGGAGGAGGGTTCAGGATGGGAAACATGTGTACACCCGTGGTGGATTCATGTTGATGTATGGTAAAACCAATACAATATTGTAAAGTAATTAGCCTCCAATTAAAATAAATAAATTTATATTAAAAAAAAGAAAACTTTCAAGATGCCACCCAAAAAACTGTTAGAACTTTAGAGTAAAAGAATTCAGTACATTTTCAGGATATAAAATCAGTATACATAAATAAGTTACATTTTTATATATGAAAAATAAGCTATCAAAAGGAAAAGTTTTAAAAAACTAATTAAAGGTTATCTCATTAAATGCTTTTTAAATACTAAGGACAAAAAAATTTCCTTTTTCCAAAAGTAAAATACGAGCTTGATTATAATTGATGCAGCATATTAGTAAAAGGATATAATAACTAGTATCAGAATTTAACTTTCTGGAAAAAATCATTTCCTATTTCAAATTTAAAAGAAGCTTTAAAAAAAAAGAAAGAAATTTTTTAAAAAATCCGTATACAATAATATCAAAATGAATAAAACACTTAGGAAAAATTTAACCGAGGAGGTTAAGAACTATACACTGAAAACTATAAAACACCGATGAAAGAAGACACAAATAAATGAAAAGATATTCTGTGTTCATGGTTAGAAAAATGAATGTTGTTTAAATGTCCACACTATCCAAAGTGATCTAAAAATTCAATGCAATTTCTTTCAAAATTCCAATGGCATTTTTTACAAAAACAAAACAAAAAATCTTAAGATTTGTATGGACCAAGAAGACTCCAAAGAGTCAGAAATTTTTAGAAGGAAAAACAAAGCAAGAGGCATCATACGCCCTGATTTCAAACTATGTATAAGGTATTAATCAAGACAGTATGGTATTAACATAAGAATACTCTGTGTACATATAGATATGTATGTATATATACACACACATGTATATACATATGCACATACATACGGACAATGGAATATTACTCAGTCTTCAAAAGAATGAAATTCTGCCTTTTACAATATGAATCAACCTGGAGGGCACTATGGCAAGTGAAATAAACCAGAGAAAAACAAATATACAGTAAGATATCACTTATATGTGGAATCCAAAAGCAAACAAAAAGCAAATTAAAAAAACAATGATCTCATAGAAATAAAGTAGAATGGTATGCCATGGAGTGGGGGATAGAGAAAATAGAGAGAGGCTAGTCAAAGGGTACAAACTTTCAGTTATAAGATGAATAAGGTCTGTAGATCGAATGTACAACATGGAGACTATAGTTGATAATACTGTATGTGTACTTAACATTTGCTAAGTAGAACTTAACTGTTCTCACCAAAGCTGGGGGGGGGGGGAACATTAAATGAAAACGAAAGAGAAAACATATGCAGTGACAAATGTATTAATTAACTTAATTGTGGGAATCCTTTCACAATGTATGCATTCATCAAATCATAATGTTGCAAACTTTAAATATAGTATATATTTGTCCATTATACTTTAATAAAGAGGGAAAAAGAAATTGAAAAGTGTTACAAATTAGGTTTTTGCTTTTTTTCTTAATTGCATGGAGTTTCTTTTAAAATCACTTCAGTTCAGTCGCTCAGTCATGTCTGACTCTGCAACCCCATGAATCGCAGCACGCCAGGCCTCCCTGTCCATCACCAACTCCCGGACTTCACTCAGAGTCACGTCCATTGAGTCCGTGATGCCATCTAGCCATCTCATCCTTGGTCGTCCCCTTCTCTTCCTGCCCCCAATCCCTCCCAGCATCAGGGTCTTTTCCAATGAGTCAACTCTTCGCATAAGGTGGCCAAAGTACTGGAGCTTCAGTTTTAGCATCATTCCTTCCAAAGAAATCCCAGGGTTGATCTCCTTCAGAATGGACTGGTTGGATCTCCTTGCAGTCCAAGGGACTCTCAAGAGTCTTCTCCAACACCACAGTTCAAAAGCATCAATTCTTCGGCGCTCAGCCTTCTTCACAGTCCAACTCTCACATCCATACATGACCACAGGAAAAACCATAGCCTTGACTAGACGGACCTTAGTCAGCAAAGTAATGTCTCTGCTTTTGAATATGTTATCTAGGTTGGTCATAACTTTTCTTCCAAGGAGTAAGCGCCTTTTAATTTCATGGCTGCAGTCACCATCTGCAGTAATTTTGGAGCCCAAAAAAATAACGTCTGACACTGTTTCTACTGTTTCTCCATCTATTTCCCATGAAGTGATGGGACCAGATGCCATGATCTTCGTTTTCTGAATGTTCAGCTTTAGGCCAACTTTTTCACTCTCCTCTTTCACTTTCATCAAGAGACTTTTTAGCTCCTCTTCACTTTCTGCCATAAGGGTGGTGTCATCTGCATATCTGAGGTGATTGATATTTCTCCCAGCAATCTTGATTCCAGCTTGTTTTTCTTCCAGTCCAGCGTTTCTCATGATGTACTCTGCATAGAAGTTAAATAAGCAGGGTGACAATATACAGCCTTGATGTACTCCTTTTCCTATTTGGAACCAGTCTGTTGTTCCATGTCCAGTTCTAACTGTTGCTTCCTGACCTGCATACAGATTTCTCAAGAGGCAGGTTAGATGGTCTGGTATTCCCATTTCTTTCAGAATTTTCCACAGTTTATTGTGATCCACACAGTCAAAGGCTTTGGCATAGTCAGTAAAGCAGAAATAGATGTTTTTCTGGAACTCTCTTGCTTTTTCCATGATCCAGCGGATGTTGGCAATTTGATATCTGGTTCCTCTGCCTTTTCTAAAATCAGCTTGAACATCAATATCTACTTATTAATATCATGAGTTAGACATAAAATGGCAGAGACAATATCCTTTATTTATTGTTTTTCTATCTAGAAGATATTCTGTGTGTGTCTAACAAATCCTTGTTGAGCATATCATCAGGTTCTGATCAGAATGATAGTATTATAATGAGATGTGGCACTGTCAAGATGCAAATAAAGAATTATGATGTTTGGCTTTCGAGAACTAAGGTCTCACTTCTGTAGTATAGCAGTGAGTACTCAGTCTTAGGAGTAAGAGAGACATCACTCCAAATCCTACTTCTGACCCTCACTATCTTATTTGGACATGTTCCTCAAGCCTGTCTATAAGATGGCTGTGGTTAATAAAATTTGGTCGAGAGGGATAATCTTTTTCAAATGGGGAATTCCCTCTTCCCTTATCACCATGTGCTTCCCAGAATCCTTGGAATGCCTTGATATACATTTTTTTTAGTTCCAAAATTCTTGGCAATGTTTTCTAGATTACCAACATTATTTACTGATAAATACTTTGTGTTTGTGTAGCATTTTTTACTTTACAAACAATTTTTCCCACTTCTTATTGCATTTAATCAGATTCTAGGAATGTTGACTATGACTGAGATGGCTTTCATCTCAAGGTATCTGATAGGGAAGATCAGGTCCCATTCGAACATTTGTGTGGTGGCTAATTAGTAAATTTTGAAAGGTCCTGTTCACTATTAACAGCAATGTCTCTTACATACCTTATAAAGATTTCATGGATTATGAGCCCATCATCATAATATATGATTACATAGCCTAGCATTGTAAGGTAGGCAAGTCACTCTTTTAATGATAGACAGACAGACAAATAGGAGCTTAAATGCAGAAGAAAATTTTCGCTTTGACAAATGCAGTATAGTCAAGTCACTTTGGGGATTTTGGTACCTTAGATTAGTTACAGACCAGGGGATAAGATCAATTTTCCTTATCTAATTTTTAATAATCATTTATAGAGCATATTTCTATACTGGAAAACAGAAGGATCTAAATTTGGACCTCTAAAGCAAATCTTTGCCTTTCAAAAATATTCCATGAATTTTTTGGTCATTTGAATCAAAAAATTTTAAAGTAACAGTATAACCTGCTAATTATCCAATGATTCTTACTTTCAGAAATTTATGGGTTGTTTCATGAAATTATAACAAAATGCTTAAAAAAATACCTTCCCTGGCTACTCATTATCAAACTTCTAGATGTGATTATTATAAACCTGCTGCTGCTGCTGCTAAGTCACTTCAGTTGTGTCCAACTCTGTGAGACCCCATAGACAGCAGCCCACCAGGCTCCGCCGTCCCTGGGATTCTCCAGGCAAGAACACTGGAGTGGGTTGCCATTTCCTCCTCCAATGCATGAAAGTGAAAAGTGAAAGTGAAGTCGCTCAGTCGTGTCCGACTCTTAGCGACTCCATGGACTGCAGCCCACCAGGCTCCTCTGTCCGTGGGATTTTCCAGGCAAGAATACTGGAGTGGGGTGCCATTGCCTTCTCCGAGGTGTGATCATTATAAACCTCCTTGACCTGGACTCCATTTGAATTGCTGATCCAGTTGTCAGTAAAGAGAACAAAATAAAACAGCCAAACGAAGAAAAGATATTGTTTATTCCAGGACTTTAACAGGAAAACAAAAAAACAGTATGGTGTAAACTTTAAAATACCACCACTGATTGTTAACACCAAACTGCAAGAAGGGTCACCACCAGTGCTTTGACAGAGTCAGCAACTGTGAGAGACCACAGGAAGAGATTCCAGAGAGCTCCCTGGTGGTCCCTGACTGTACAGTCTCACGGCCAAGTGAGGTTTATCTGTATTCCTTCATCAGGCCTTTTTCAATTGCAAATGAACTCCAATTCAAGTTAATTTAAGGAAAACAAAAGTAGCAAGAAACATGTTGGCTTTTACACTGATAAGTTAAAAGATCCAAGGTCTGATTAGATGCAGGGGTCAAATATTATTGCCAGACCTGGGGCTTTTTCCATTTCTAACCTCTTAGGATCTTGGCTTCTTCTCAGATATCTCTGGCAACATAGTGACCCCAAGTATCACTCTGTCCAACTATCATGGCCAGGGTCACAAAAGTCTGATTGGCCAGGCCTGCATCATGCGCTTACCCCGGGAATCAGAAAGTGAGACCATCCCACCCAGACCTCATGGCCTGGAATGAGGTTCTTGTTCTCAAGCAAAGATGAGCATTTTTATTAAAAGTAAGAGAAAATGAATTTTATGATATCAGATGTCCATGGCTGGTTTCTGGTGTAACCCTGCGTAGTCAGTGTATATTTAGAGCTTTAGAGTCAGACAGACCTATATCCATATCCCAGAATACCACTCCTTAGATATTGGGTCTCAGGCAAGCAATTCATTTCTTTGTATGTGTATCTATAAAATGGAATTCAGGCTCTAAAATCACTGTGACAGTGACTGCAGCCACAGAATTAAAAGACGTGTGCCCCTTGGAAGAAAAGCTATGACAAATCTAGATAGCATATTAAAAAGCAGAGACATCACTTTGTTGACAAAGGTCTTCTATGGTTTTTCCAATCCCTGGTGGCTCAGAGGTTAAAGCGTCTGCCTCCAATGCGGGAGACCAGGGTTCGATCCCTGGGTCGGGAAGATTCCCCTGGAGAAGGAAATGGCAACCCACTCCAGTATTCTTGCCTGGAGAATCCCATGGACGGAGAAGCCTAGTAGGTTACAGTCCATGGGGTCGCAAAGAGTCGGACACGACTGAGCAACTTCACCTTCACCTTCACCAAGTACGGATATGAGTGTGTGTTGTGTGTGTGTTAGTCACTCAGTCATGTCTGACTCTTTGCGACCTCATGGATTATAGCTTGCCAGACTCCTCTGTCCATGGAATTCTCCAGGCAGGAACAGTTGAGTGGGTTGCCATTCACTTCTCCAGGGAATCTTCCAAACCCAAGGATAGAACCTGGGTCTCCTGCATCACAGGCAGATTCTTTAAATCTGAGCCACAAGGGAAGCCCAGGGATGTGTCCAACTCTTTGCGACTCAATAGACTGTGGCCTACGAGGTTCCTCCCTCCATGGAATTTTCTAGGCAAGAATACTAGAGTGGGTTGCCATTTCCTTCTCCAGCTTAGCATCATAGAATTAATGTTTTCAAATTTTGGTGCTGGAGAAGACTCTTGAGAATGTCTCGGACAGCAAGATCAAATCAGTCAATTGTAAAGGAAATTAACTCTGAATATTAATTGGAAGGACTGATGCTTAAGCTGAAGCTCCAAAAATTTGGCCACCTGATGCAAAGAGCCAGCATACTGGAAAAGATTCTGATGCTAGAAAAGATTGAGGGAAAGAAAAGAAGGGGGTTACAAAGGATGAGATGGTTGGATGGCATCACCAACTCAATGGACATGGCTTTGAGCAAACTCTAAGGGATAATGAAGGACAGGAAACCCTGGAGTGCTGCAGTTCATGAGGTCACAAAGAGTCTGAGATGGCAGTGATAGAACAACATAGATTTTCTATGAGGATTACATGATATTGCACATGGGTACAAAGCACACTACTAGGCAAATAGAAAAAAACAACCGCCTAATAAATATTTAAATAATGTGATATAACTTAAAAGGATAGAAAATCTAAAGATATATGAATTTTTATCTCTGAGCAGACACTGATGCCATTTTTAATCATTGAGAAGAAGGTAGAAGCAAAATCTAGTGGTGATAAACATTCCATGGGTTTACTAAGGCGTTTCCCAGACTTTTCTTAAGGATTCTCATCACTACATTAGAGAATGTCTCAGTGGTCCTGGAACTTCAAGGAGGTAACTGGTATTTAGCTTTTCCACTCTTACGAGAAGTATATTGATGATTTAGATTAAATATTTTCAAATATTGAGATTATTTCAGAGCCTGCAATTACCCTTTTGTACTTGTACAAATTTTGATGGGAAATAAGGAGGGGAATTCAGAACCTACATAAATGACTGAAGTAAAATCTAATACAAAAAGGAGATTGTAACACAGCAGAGAGATGCCAAAACTGCATGGATAAGTGATTTTGAAAACCATCAAACAGACATTCCACAAGGTCAACCAAAATGCAGTGTGCCTGAGAGTAATGAGTGATTTTATTCCAACAGTCATTAAAATGCCTAAGAGAAAGGGTTTCTCTTCTGCTGGCATCTATTCTTTATTGGAGGATATAATTTTCTATATAAATTTTATCTTGCCTTTAATTGTGTAATTTAGCTATAAACACTTAAAATGAAATTCTGGCCAGAGGAGAAATCTGGCCTTGGCTTAGAGTCACTTGGGGTCAGGGACAAGATGAAGGTACACCAAGTAAACTAGTAAAACAGAAGGTAAGGAGCCTCTAATCCAAAAAAATTCATTTCTTTCTCCTGTCCTCTCTGTTTTCCTTCCTTCCTTTTATCTCTTAAGTATAACTAATATGTGAATATTTTGTCACATTTAAATAATATCTTTACAAGAGGGAAAAAAAAAAAACCTTTAACAATATCCTGAAGCCATGCACCATTCAATAACACAATGCTTGATATTAGGGACTGAACTTGCAATATTGATTACAACGATTTTCTATGTCAACTCTCTGCCAAAACTCCTAAGTGAAAAATCTAATTGACTCTCTGAATAGTATTACAACCAACAGCCATAAACTTGCACAATTAAATTTATTTAAAAAAATACTTTATGGATGTGATGTAGATATTGCTCATATATATTTCAAGCGGAGTTGTCAGTACAACTAAAACTGAGTATTTCTCCCTTGAAGTAGGACCTTGGTAAATAATAAAGAACTAACTAGTTTTCATTTTAAATACTTACCCTGAATTCTGAAGAATATCTATTATATTTTTAAACTACATGGATTTTCATATCAAATATTTTGGTTTAGCCTCAGATTTGTCACTTAAAAAAATATGACTTTGTAAAGTTACTTAATATTTTTAAGTTCCATTTTTTTTCATCGTATATACAATGAATTTAACAAAAATACCTTCCTCAAAAATTGGTTGGGGGCTCAATATCAATAAAACAAACAACCTAATCAAAAAATGGGCAGAAGACCTAAATGGAAGTCACATGAAAAGATGTTCAACACTGCTAATTATAAGAGAAATACAAATCAAAACTACAATGAGGTACCATTTTTCACTAGTCAGAATGGCCATCATCAAAATCTGTAGTAATAAATGCTGGAGAATGTGTGGAACAAAGGGAACCCTCCTACACTGTTAGTGGGAATGTATACTGCTACAGCCACTATGGAGAATAGTATGGAGGTTCCTTAGAAAACTAAAAAAAAAAGCTACCATGTGATCCAGCAATCTAACTCCTGGGCATATATCCAGAAAAGATGAAAAGTCTAATTAAAAAAGATACATGCAATGTTCATCACATCACTATTTACAATAGCTCAGACTTGGAAGCAACCTAATGTCCATTGATAGATGAACAGATAGAGAAGATGTGAATGCTCCCACATACAACCACACACACACAACACACAACCACACACACACAGTACACACACACACATACACATACATTGGAATATTACTTGGCTATGAAAAAATGAAATAATACCGCTTACAGCAATATGGATGGACCTAGAGATTATCACACCAAGTGGTCAGTCAGACAAATATCATGTGATATTAGTTACACATAGTATCTAAAATATGATACAATGAATGCATTTACAAAACAGAAACAGACTCACAGACATAGAAAACAAGCTTACGGTTACCAAAGGAGAAGAGTGGGAGCTATAAATTAGGAATTGGGGACTAATATATACATACTACTACACACACACACACACACACACACAATAAACAACAAAGACCTACTCTATGGCATCAGTTCAGTTCAGTTCAGTTGTGTCTGACTCTTTGCAACCCCATGACTGCAGCATGCCAGGCCTCCCTGTCCATCACCAGCTCCCGGAATTCACTCAAACTCATGTCCATCAAGTCGGTGAAGCCAGCATAGGGAACTATATTCAATATTTTGTAATAACCTATAATGGAAAATAACTGAAAAATGTATATATAACTGAAGCACTTTCCTGTATACCTAAAACACTGTAAATCAACTATACTTTAATTAAGAAAATTAGCTCAGATATTGGCTATGGGAATTAAATATTGAATATAAATGCTAGCATAATAGATGACATATAGTTAAGTACACAGTACATTTAGCTTTAGATACTTAAATTCTGTACTTGTTTGAGTTTTGCTTATTTATTTTGCTTTTTTAAAGTCTTGGACCCATGAATGATGGATTGAAAGATAGATCAGATGTTTTTCTGCTTAAGTCCCATAGATCATGTATCTTTTGAGCACAGGGATGAACTCTTAACCCCAGTGACACTACTCTGTCCCATTAGAGGACATGGCCTGGGACAGAGTAGCTACTGAATAAATAAGCTGTACTTGTTGTATCCTCCTCACTTTTACTTCCCTTCATGCGTAACGGATGCAGCCTTATGGATAGGTGATTCTCGGAAAGCAACCTTAGGTAGACACAGTTCTCCTCATTCCCAGAAGATAATCTGCTTCACTGGACCTTGGTAAAATAATAGATGTTTTCTTCGAGATTCAGCTGAGGGGCAGCAAACAGGGATTTATGTTACATGGCATGCATTTCCTGTCATGGGGAGGATGTACCTCATTACAAATATGCTTTATATCTAGTAAGCTTGCGTGCACCTGTGTGCTTGTATACATACACATGTGTTAGAAAAGTGGGTTAGCTTATTATTATAAAAGAATGTTTTGGGTAGCAATGAAGAAATACTATTGCTGGGAAAGGAATACAAAAAATTTTGACACATCCAGTTCTCATTAGATTCAGGCACAGAAGCCTCAGAGATATTCAGTTTGATGCTTTTATTTCTTTAATCCACATTCTCAGTTCTTTTGTTTTCTTGCATTTCTATTCTTAATCATCCTTATACTCCTCTCCTACCCTGTGGTCAATTCCCCTGTTCTTATTTCTTAGTTTTCTCCTGTGTCCACTTCCTCTGCTTGCTTACTTGATTTATCTTCCTTGGTGGTATCAGTTTCTAACCTTTTCCCTTATTTTCCTCTGACTTCCATTTATCCCCCAGCTAATCTTTTGACCTTTTTGTAATCTCTTTTCTTTCCATATTATCTTGTTTGCAGAGTTGTCCTTATCTGCTTAGCCCACAGTCAAGTTCAGGGGGAACATTCAGTCTGAAAAGTCTTTAGCCTATAAATGAATTACCAGTTGTTTCAAAAGTCTTGGCTCACCCAGACACCTGGAGGAAGGCCTTTCTGTTTCCAAGGACTTTCCAGAATAGATGGTGCCTCCATACTCTCTGCTTTTTCCCACTTTCCCACCTGCTCACTGATTTGAAATCTTCAGGCAGAATTTCTAAGAAGTCCATGGTTAACTCTGGTTGTACCTAATCATTTGCTGTTTTCTCTCTGTTTTCTCTCTATCCTCTGACTTAGGGCTTTAAAGAGTGAGGGGCAATTTTGCAGGGGCCTACCTGTGTCTTTCAGATTTAAATTGATATTCTAAAAAGCCTGGCCCCCTCCAAGGCAAATTTTTCCCAAGTTTCCATTTAGCTTTCATTAGGAACCCAGCAGCCCTGTGCCAGCCTGCCTGCCCATTGAAACAAGGCCTCTCACACGGGATTATGCAGCTGCAAGCTGAAACATCCATATGCAAATGAGCCTTTCTGTACTTGCTATCAGCCACCACAGAACTTTTCCATCCCTTCAAAGCTATTCTTAAAAAGCAAACAGAAAACAGAGAGGAAAGAAAGCAAATCTCTTTAGCATAGATGGAAACTCTGAAGAAGAGTGGAAGGCTGGCTCCACCCTACCCATTTCCACTCTCTCTTCACCTACTCCTTCAAACAGCTGCAGAAGACAGAGAATTCCTGTCCTCTCTTATCCTCTACCAGGGAATGTAAACATATCCTAAGGCAAGGTAATATTACAATTCTGATTTATCTAAAATAAATAACCAGTGCAAAATAGAAATAGGGGAAAAAAATTTTTTTGCAGTGAAAAATATAAGGAAGATCCAAATGGGTCTAAAGGTTTGAACAAAATAAAGTTCAATATGTTTAAAAATGTAGAATTAACTCTAGTTATTTGCATGATTAAAGGGGAACGGCACTGTGGGTGTTATGACTTATATACCATATAAAACTAAAGTACTTTATTTTGAAATGCAAGGTATATTCATGCTGTTAAAAAGAAATAACAGGCCCAAAGTAGAGTCATCTATGCTAAACCCCACCAAGATTTAACACCTAACCTGATTGCATTTTCAGCCCCTCTCAGGAATCAAATTTTAAATCAATTGGCCTGGAAATTCTTGATCAACGTTAGTGAGGTAATCTGCCTAAGACTCCCTGTCTTCTCCTAAAAGAAGATAACTTGAAATAATCAACTCCTTTAATTTTCTTGTCAACCCTCTTTCTGGTTATAAAAACAAAACAACAACAACAAAAAACTTCCCTTCTGTACAACTCCTGGGAACACCTTTCTACTTACTAGAT
Organism: Aepyceros melampus; assembly: GCA_006408695.1. Classification (NCBI taxonomy): domain Eukaryota; kingdom Metazoa; phylum Chordata; class Mammalia; order Artiodactyla; family Bovidae; genus Aepyceros; species Aepyceros melampus. The sequence goes on from SJXQ01002757.1 coordinate 62,107, forward strand.
AGGATGATGCCCAATGCACGAATTATTGAATCAATTAGATCTTTAAGTTTGCACAATTGAAAGTTTTGTTTTAACAATTTTGGTGTCAGTGGTGGGATCTAAAGTGAATGTCTGATGGCACTAAGAGACAATGAGAAATAGGGGTGATATCCCATGAACTCTCATCTCACTTCACTGTCTTTCTCACTGTTTGCTAGGGCCATGACTAAATTCTCCTTGGTTATGAGCCCCACTATTTTTGTATCCAGCCCTTCATCTAACTGGCTTTTCTTTACAGGGCTAGGCAGCTTGAGCTGGTAGGCAGTTCTGCCCAGAGACTAATTAAGCCAGTGGATAGTTCTATGCAGAATCAAGTCCCTAGCTTTTCAGACAGCAATTTCCAAGTTTTTAAGTGGAAAGTCCCAACCTTTGATACTATTTCCAGATTCCACACCGGAAACTGCTGGTGAGGGCTGTAGTTCCCCATTTGTTAAGGTCTGTTGAATCCTACCAGGTTTCTCTGTCCATGGGATTTCCTAGGTAAGAATACTGGAGTGGGTGGCCATTTCCTTTTCCATCTCCTGATCCAGGGATTGAACTCAGGACTCCTATAATGAAGGCAGATTTTTACCAACTGAGCCACCAGGGAAGCCCAGCTATTATGTAGAATGTTACAATTAGACAAGACTGTTCATCAAAGTAAGAAGTACACTCAAAAGTGTTGCCATACAAAATAGAAGGGATTACCTGTTTTATTTGATATGTAGAAGCTTCTAAAAGGCTTTAAGATTCCAAAATAGCTTCATTGAAAGGTCTGTTGCAAAAGACTAATGAAAACTTAAAGCTAAAAGTCACCTGAAACAATACCTAGGTCTCCCCTATTATACCCTCCTAGGGTTTTTTTCATTAATAATAGTAATAATAATAATTAAGGGATAGATGCCTCAATTGTAAACAAGTGGGACACTGGAAAAAAGATTGTCCTCAAAAGCCTTGTGAAATGTACCCAGATTGAGGGAAAACAATCCAACATAGGTGAGGGGGTGTATCAGTCTTTTGAGATCATCAGCTATCCTCGTTTTATAATCCATATCTTTATATAAGATCAGAGGTGTGATGGAAAAAAAAAAAGTCCACCAATCCTTTTTTGCCAATCCCAAAACCTCCTCTATTCATCTCAAAAGGCTGTAAATATTGGAAACCAAAGCTTTTCTTGGAGGAAACTGCAGTCTTTCCCTGTTCTATTATTATGTCAATGTTAATTTTCATTTAGACTATCTCTTTAAAGTACAGACTTCAGGGAGGTAATTCTTATTAGGAGAATGAAAAGAGGAGTGAAGAAGTCGCTCAGTCTTGTCCGACTCTTTGCGACCCCATGGACTGTAGCCTACCAGGTTTCGCCACTGATGGGATTTTCTAGGCAAGAGTACTGGACTGGGTTGCCATTTCCTTCTCCAGAGGATCTTCCCAAAGCAGGGATTGAACCTGGGTCACCTGCATTGCAGGCAGACACTTTATGGTCTGAGTCACCAGGGAAGCTGAAAAGGGGAAAGGTCATTTAAATTAAATGAATGAAAAAAATCATGGATCTTCTCCATAAATTTTTTAGAAAAATCCATAATCTAGGAGCTCTCTGCTTCCCTATGTCCATGTATGTATATATGTGTATGTTGTAGGTGTTTAATTAATTCCTGTGCTAAGATGGTATTGCTAAAATTAATCGCTAAAACAGCTCTATTCAAATGGCTTAGAAAAAAGTAAGAACTTATGTAAATTAAATGTTGAGTATTCTAAAAACTCTCAGAAATATAACTGAAACTAACCTAAATGTTTTTCAGGTTCACATGATCAAGGAAAACGTTTTATATTAAAGCTAGTTTAAATTCATTGATTAATTAAAATAGATCTGTCTTTAGAGTTTCCACTGAAAAGTCAGTTTTAATTCCAATCCCAAATAAGGATAATGCCAAAGAACGTTCAAACTACTGCACAATTGCACTCATCTCACATACTAGCAAAATAATGCACAAAATCTTTCAAGCTAGGCTTCAACAGTATGTGAACCAAGAACTTCCAGATGTACAAGCTGGATTTAGAAAAGGCAGAGAAACCAGAGATCAAATTGCTAATGTCTGTTGGATCATAGAAAAAGCAAGGGAATTCCAGAAAAACACTACTTCTGTTTCATTGACTATTCTAAAGTCTTTGTGTGGATCACACCAAACTGTGGAAAATTCTTAGAGATGGGATACCAGACCACCTTACCTGCCTCCTGAGAAACCTGTATGCAGGTCAAGAAGCAAGAGTTAGAACTGGACATAGAACAATGGACTGGTTCCAAATTGGGAAAGGAGTATGTCAAGGCTGTATACTGTTACCCTGCTTATTTAATTTATATGCAGAGTACATCATGCAAAATGCCAGGCTGGATGAAGCTCAAGCTGGAATCAAGATTGCCGGGAAAAATATCAATAACCTTAGACATGCAGATGACACCACACAATGGCAGAAAGCAAAGAGGAACTAAAGAGCCTCTACAGGAAGGTGAAAGGGGAGAGTGGAAAAGCTGGCTTATAACTCAACATGCAAAAAAACTAAGATCATGGCATCTGGTCCCATCACTTATGGCAAAAAGATGAGAAAACAGTGGAAACACTGACAGGACTATTTTTTTGGGCTCCAAAACCATTGCAGATGGTGACTGCAGCCATGAAATTAAAAGACACTTGCTCCTTGGAAGAAAAGCTATGACAAACCTAGACAGCATACTGAAAGGCAGAGACAGCCCTTTGCTGACAAAAGTTCATATAGTCAAAGCTATGGTTTTTCCAGTAGTCATGTACGGATGTGACAGCTGGACCATAAAAAAGGTTTAGTGCTGTAGAATTGATGCTTTTGAACTGTGGTGCTGGAGAAGTCTCTTGAGAGTCCCTTGAACAGAAAGGAGATCAAACCAGTCAATCACAAAGGAAATCAATTCTGAAGATTCATTGGAAGGACTGATGCTGAAGCTTCAATACTTGGACCACCTGATTCAAGTGCTGACTCATTGGAAAAGACCCTGATGCTGGGAAACACCAAAGGCAGGAAAAGGGGGTGACAGAGGATGAGATGGTTAGATGGCACCATCAACTCAACACACATGAATTTGAGCAAACTTCAGGAAATGGTGTAGCGCAGGGAAACCTGGTGCACTGCAGCCCATGGCGGTGCAAGGAGTTGTATATGACTGAGTAACTGACTACAACAAACACTGAATATAATGCAAGTAACTTTTATTCTACCCAGGTTTAATAGCCAAATTCATATTATCTCTCTTGCAAAATATCTCAGCAAAAAAGTAACTTAGAATGATGGTTGATATTACCTAATGGCTCGTGAAGTTTTCATGGGTCATCTAAACACAATTGTTGGGAATAAGTTATTTCAGTTCAGTTCAGTTCAGTCACTCAGTCATGTCTGACTCTGTGACCCCATGAATTGCAGCACGCCAGGTCTCCCTGTCCATCACCAACTCCCAACTCATGTCCATCGAGTCGGTGATGCCATCCAGCCATCTCATCCTCTGTCGTCCCCTTCTTCTCCTACCCCCAATCCCTCCCAGCATCAGAGTCTTTTCGAATGAGTCAACTCTTCACATGAGGTGGCCAAAGTACTGGAGTTTCAGCTTTAGCATCATTCCTTCCAAAGAACACCCAGGACTGATCTCCTTTAGAATGGACTGGTTAGATCTCCTTGTAGTCGAAGGGACTCTCAAGAGTCTTCTCCAACACCACAGTTCAAAAGCATCAGTTCTTCAGAGCTCAGCTTTCTTCACAATCCAACTCTCACATCCATACATGACTACCGGAAAAACCATAGCCTCGACTAGA
>SJXQ01002758.1:1311-52617 GCA_006408695.1 Aepyceros melampus
GTCACTCAGTCATGTCCAACTATTTGCGAGCCCATAAATCACAGCACGCCAGGCCTCCCTGTTCATCACCAACTCCCAGAGTTTACACAAACTCATGTCCATCAAGTCGGTGATGCCATCCAACCATCTCATCCTCTGTCATCCCCTTTTCCTTCTGCCCCCAATCCCTCCCAGCATCAGGGTCTTTTCCAATGAGTTAACTCTTCACATGAGGTGGCCAAAGTACTGGAGTTTCAGCTTCAGCATCAGTCCTTCCAATGAACACCCAGGACTGATCTCCTTTAGAATTGACTGGTTATATCTACTTGCAGTCCAAGGGACTCTCAAGAGTCTTCTCCAACACCACACTTCAAAAGCATCAATTCTTCGGCACTCAGCTTTCTTCACAGTCCAACTCTCATGTCCATACATGACCACTGGAAAAACCATAGCCTTGACTAGATGGACTTTTGTTGGCAAAGTAATGTCTCTGCTTTTGAATATACTATGTAGGTTGGTCATAACTTTCCTTCCAAGGAGTAAGCGTCTTTTAATTTCATGGCTGCAGTCACCATCTGCAGTGATTTTCGAGCCAAAAAAACCAAAAAAGTCTGACACTCTTTCCACTGTTCCCCCAACTATTTGCCATGAAGTGATGGGACCAGATGCCATGATCTTCGTTTTCTGAATGTTGAGCTTTAAGCCAACTTTTTCACTCTCCTCTTTCACTTTCATCAAGAGGCTCTTTAGTTCCTCTTCATTTTCTGCCATAAGGGTGGTGTCACCTGCATATCTGAGGTTACTGACATTTTTCCCGGCAATCTTGATTCCAGCTTGTGCTTCTTCCAGCGCAGTGTTTCTCATGATGTATTCTGCATAGAAGTTAAATAAGCAGAATGACAACATGCAGCCTTCACATACTCCTTTTCCTATTCAGAATCAGTCTGTTGTTCCATATCCAGTTCTGTTGCTTCCTGATCTGCTATAAGTATACATATATCCCCTCCCTCTTGAGCCTTGCTCCCACTCCACCCTACATCCTGCTCATGTAGGTCATCACAGAACATGGAGCTGAACTCCCTGTGTTCCAGCAGCTTCCCACTAGCTGTCTATTTCACACATGGTCACGCCACTCTCTTATTTCGTTGCACTCCCTCCTTCCACTCTTCCCCCATCGATTTCTAAGCCACTAATGTACAAGAAACAGGAGACCACTACCACTTTCTGTTGCACCATTCCCCTGTTCTCAACCTAACAATTGCTCCCAGCATCGTGTGGAAGAAAGTGACAGCTCCATCAGTCACTTGATAGTTGAGTGACCCTGAGAAACCACTCATCTGCCTTGGCATCAAATTCCTCTTCTGTAAAGGGAGGAGAATGAACTAGATGACCTCTAAAATTTCTCCCTCTTCTAAAATCCAGAACTTTACACAACTTCATCTTGGCTACTGCTATTTACTCTTCTTAAAATGGGAAATTATAATGCCCAACTGAATTTACTGGCAATACTGTACTACCTTGCAGAAAATGATGTGCTCTGACCCTCTCAACCTGCAGCTCACCCTTCCTGGAGAAGCCAAGTGCGGCTCTCAGTTCTGGGTTTCACAGAGAGACTGTTCTCGCTCTTCTCACTTGGTGATTGAGTGTGAGGAAGCCGGCAATATTTCAAAATGCAAACTGACATTTAATTATACAAAAATCCCCTTTCACAATCCCTTGTTTTGGCAGGTCAACTCTGATATATTGAACGTTTTTCCTTTTCTGTTGACTCCTAGTTTTCTAGTGTTCATGTGAAGAACAAATGAGCCTCAAACACGAGATTTATAGTCTTGTTAATTCTTCTTCTACCTCTTAGAATCTTTAGGTGACACTGTTATTTACAAAATGAAGTTTCTTTCTGAGACTTACTTGAATCCCTGACATCTGTAATGACATTTTCAAAATCTGGACATTTCCCAATATTTGTATCAACAATAGAGTATTTGTAAAAATGTCACTTAAAAGTTTAAATGGAGATTCTTGCAGAAAGTAGATAAAAATGGACTTTTCTGTTTTAATTAATTAAACATTGAAATGACTCAGCTTAGAGATAAGCCAGGGCCAAGATTACAGTGAGGTGGAATGAGGCACTTGCCTCAGATGTTGAATTTAAGGAGGCATTAAAAAAACTGAGGAATCAACATAACGTGAAAGTGAAAGTGAAAACAATGTTTTAATGCAATATTTTAGGTCAGTAACATTGCCATGGCAAGCCATATTAGACCCAGATGCAAAAGGAAATATCATGATACTGATCTTTATTTAAAATTTTGGTATTTTGTTAATTGTGTATTTTTAAATTAATTTTGATTTTTTGAAATGTTGAAATAAAATATTTATCTTGATTGCTGAACTTCTGGGTCCCCTTGAAACTTAAAGTCTGCATCCAAGGCAAGTGTCTTCACTTTACCTTAGTCCTGCCCTAGAATAACTTACCTTCTGTTATAAGCCATACACCAACATTACTGCATCTTGTTCTTAATAAAGAAGAAGTCCTACCACTCTAATTATTTCTATCATAGTTACTATTTGTGTGCCTGCCTTTACCAAGTGGTTAATGCCATTTTGATAATTTATTCTAAGCAGTGAATGGAGAAGTAGGCAACTTTCTTTCTATGTAAGAGAAAAATGAAACCCTGAAAGGTGCAAATAACCTGACAAGGGATATAATGCAATTAATAGCTGAAAAACTTCACACCATATACACACTGTCTTGTTAAATGAGATGTGGTGGTGGTAAAAAATAAAAGAGGAAGAAATATAGGAAAGAAGATAGGAAGATGAAAACATATCCCAGAAAGTTTCAAATTTCAGTTTCTCTAAGACTCACCTGGCATACTTGCTTAAAATGTAGATTCTCTGCTGATTCTCATTGACATAAATCAAATAAGTCCTGGGGCATGTCCCAGAATCTGCATTTTTAAGTGATTCTGATGCAGGTGTTCTAAGGACCACGTGTTGAGAGACACTGATTGTGAGCTCCCATTTTAGCAGAAACTAGGCTATGTATCCAGAGAAGGCAATGGCAACCCACTTCAGTACTCTTGCCTGGCAAATCCCATGGACAGAGGAGCCTGGTAGGCTGCAGTCCATGGGGTCGCTAGAGTCGGACACGACTGAGCGATTTCACTTTCACTTTTCACTTTCATGCATTGGAGAAGGAAATGGCAACCCACTCCTGTGTTATTGCCTGGAGAATCCCAGGGATGGGGAAACCTTGTGGGCTGCTGTCTATGGGGTCGCATAGAGTCGGACATGACTGAAGTGACTTAGCAGCAGCAGCAGCAGCAGCAGGCTATGTATCTGAAGAAGGCAATGACACCCCACTCCAGTGTTCCTGCCTGGAGAATCCCATGGATGGATGAGCCTGGTAGGCTGCAGTCCATGGTGTCATGAAGAGTCAGACATGACTGAGTGACTTCACTTTCACTTTTCACTTTCATGCACTGGAGAAGGAAATGGCAACCCACTCCAGGATTCTTGCCTGGAGAATCCCAGGGACGGGGGAGCCTGGTGGGCTGCCGTCTATGGGGTTGCACAGAGTTGGACACGACTGAAGTGACTTAGCAGCAGCAGCAGCAGCAGGCTATCTATCTGGAACACATTTTCTCAACCCCAACCCTCCTCCTCCACCAATAACAAACAACCCAGGGACACTGAACTGTACCAAGGAATCCAGCTACAGCATAAGAGTTGGTGGTCAATTGCCTCAATGGCAGACAACTGGGGTGGATGATAAGGTGAAAAGAAGGGTGGCAGAAGTGTTGGGGGTGTAGAGTGAGGGAGAACAATTCAGAAAATAGGAAGAAAGTAGTGTTTTGCACATGTGATGGTTTTACTTTCCATTTTAAAACTCAAAATGAGAAGTATAACCATTATGTCAATGCTAGCTATCATACAAGCAAATCACACAATATATTTATAGATACAACAATAACTTAGTTTGATGAGGGAAGAACCAAATCTTGGATTGAACCTGTTTCCTAGTTTAAGCCTGCATCTCTGGATTTATCTCCACTCTGCCTTTCTGTGCCTTCTGTCTCTGATCCTGAGCTCAAGCTGTTCTTACCAGGCCAGTCTTCAGTTTGTATAATTGTAATTCAGAAGAAACTTGAAATTGTCTCCCCAGAGAAATCACTCTGGTTAACTCAATTATTGTTGTCAGTTGCTCAGTCGTGTGTGACTCTTTGTCACTCCATGGACAACAGCAAGCCAGGCTTCCCTGATCTCCATCATTTTCTGGAGCTTGCTCAACTTGATACCATCCTATAAGTGACATCTCACTATCATGCCCACCCAATCTTCACTTGTGTCTATACAGTTAACTAGATGATACTTACTATTTATGCACCCATGCCTGTGTTGTTAGGTCTAAAAATGTATCTAGGCCATGGCTCAATTTGTAAACAGATTTTCAATTTTTGGAGGTGTCTAAAATTTATAAAACGTTATTACAAAAACTTATTACCTAATAAAATGCTGTATACCATGAAAAGGGTCAATGAGCATATAATGAAGAGAATGCTAATAAAATAGCTGCATATTCATAGGTCAATAGCTCTGAAATGCTGTCATTCACCTGCCACTGAAGTGAGTTTTTCTCCCCCCAAAAATATACCTCTAATATTTAATAATTATTAGACTCTCAATATTTCTCTAGATCTGTTGGGAGTAGGGGTGGAAGAGAGAAGTATAAGCCATAGCCTTAAGAAATTTAAAGTTGTATGGAGGAGAAAAATCCAACACACTTTGTCTACAATTTTAGGCCAAGAATTAATATTTTGAATCTGAAACCAGAATAGAGGAAAGAAGGATCAAACTGACTACGAGTTTTCTTGGATGACATGAAAATGCCACTAGTCAGGATCTGATCAGATGTAAAGGAGAAAAAAAAAATGGCATAAAATGCAGAGAGAAGTGAAGGGTAAAGATACAGCCAAGATAAGAGTCATGAAAGTATGTAATGGAAAGATTACATGTGGAGAAGGCTTTTAAAAAGAGAATGAATGAGAGAAGAAAGAATAAGAGGGAATAGTTATAGATCTCACATCAAAGATTCTAAGGAAGGAGGAGGCCATTAGGGGCAATTCAAATCTGTTTTGTAGAAAGAAGAGACTTGAAAGACTTTTAAGATAGAATACAAAGAACCTATAGTTAAAAAAAGAGAAAGGTAACTATGGCAGTGAGTTCCTAGAAGAAGGAGGTAGAGACAGGATGTAGAATATAGTGGATGAGAAAGGTACACATGCATGCTCAGTTGCTCAGTCATGTCTGACTCTTTGCGACCCCACGGACTGTAGGCCACCAAGCTCCTCTTATGGGACTCTCAGGCAAGAGTACTGGTGTGGATTGCTATGCCCTTCTCCAGAGAAAGCTATAGAGGGAAGAAAAGGCCTTTGAAGGAAGATGTGGATACAGAGAACATGTGGAAAACATTGGAGGCACAGGAGGGACTTCACCCTGGATGGTTTCCATCATTTTTCAATGTGTGGAAGGTAAGATCCAGTTCCTACAGGCAAAAAGGGAGTGGGGGTAGATAAGAACGTTGTGAATAACTGTGGCGGTGAGTTTTATAATGTGTTGGTGTATTTTCACTATCTATGGCTGCACTATGGTGTGTGTGCTAAACCTTATGTAGAGTATTCATATATAGGGAAAGTATAAATCTTATATAAAGCTACAGCTTCTCTCTCAAGATTATAAAGGGCAACTAATTTTAAAAGTTTAGATATGTTTAAATATCTAGAAGAAAATTCCAGTTTTCCTTCATCATTTTTTATATCCTATGAGTCAACAATTTCAATTTTTTTTCTAATTTGGATTGTTATTACATAATGTTTTGAAATGAAAGAGCAGTGTGATAGCAACTTGGATTGACAGAGTAAGTGACACACAAATTTTGTAAATAACATAAAAAAGAGCTAACATTAACTCCCTGTTAAAAATAACTATAAAATGTGGGGCAGATGTGTCTCCAGGCGCAAAGGTAAATTTTAGATTTGAATCAGATAACAGACTACTATAGACCATGCTGACTTATTTCCCTGTTTTCCCCATGAAACCGAAGCTATGAAGGGTCTAACTTAGCTATCCTTCCTGGTGGTGTAAGGAAATCCAGTCACAAAAAAAGGGGGGAAAAACTAATTTTAAGTTTTGAAGGGCATGTACTCTTATACCAATCTTGAGGTAATTTGTAGTAAATTTCTAAATATTTATTGGTCAACTAGGAATCGAACTTCCTAGTATCTCTTTTACCATCCTTAAAGGATTGCTTTACTACATATTTCATATGTATTATGAGTTTCAGGAATAACGTCTAAGCTGTCTCCATTTCAGTGAAGTGAGAGATAAAAGATGCCTTGCTCATTGTGTTTGGAATTAGTCATTGATCTGCTTGAAGCATAAAAACTTATTTTGTCATCGTGCTGGGCTGCTACTTTACCAATAAAGCTTCAATGATCACAAATTTTATAATTGCTCCAAGAAATGGACAGGATTTTACTCACTTGAGGTTTTTAATTTACTCATCAAGAGATGACTTACGCAAAACCTTTGGACAATCTAGAGATGACCTGAGCATTCACCTTTTAAAAAGATTTTAAAAGCGCCTCTGGATCCTAGATGAGGGAGTCACTGCCCTGGTGAACATCGAGTTTTATCCGGGGGCTATTTTCATTTCTTAGTACTGAAAATGCCACGTCTTCTCTGCCATTGGTCCCGTCTCCTTTGCATACATGCATGATAATCAGGTCTCACCTTTGGGCGCACTATACCATCCTTCCTTTTCCTAATAGCAGCACACCTTTCATACCCCTACCAGGGAAAACTGCCTTGGAGCAACGGACTAAGAAGAATATTAAGCCAAAATTGTGCTAGTTCCCATCTTGTGGGGAAGGGGAACAGCTTGCCTCAATAATTGAATCAACTGAAGATTAATTAACAGACGACTAATTAATTGAAGATTCGTTTATTAATTAAAGATCCAAATAGTGGCTAGTATTGTCTTTCAGCAGGCTGACTAGCTTTTGAGTCTCTTATTTAGCCAAAATCCAAAAGATTTTAAATTGGGTAAAAAAAAAAAAAATGCTGATCTAGAAAATGGAAAAAAAGATAACAGCAGACACTGTCATTCAAAATCTCCATTCCTGTTACCTGCTCAGAATGAACAGAGTAGGGGGAGCATGCCGATATAGAAAGCCAAAAGAGAGGCATTGCAAGCCTGGCTCTTTCCTCTACTAGCTGTGTCTTGGTTTAAAATATTTGATCTCTTAGCATGATCTGAAAAATGAAGACAGCAAAATTTCTGCATAAAATTCTGGTAAATATGGAGAAAAAAACAACACACACATGGAAACTGACTGGAACAGCTATCTGTCACATAATTTGGTATTTAGGTTCATGGGGTCGCAAAGTGTCAGACACAACTGAAGCAACTTAGCAGAGCACAGCACAAGTACATCCTATCATGTGAATGTATGTACCTTTTGGAGAATGGGGTAAAAAAATATCCCTAGCCTGAGGCCCTTCTTAATAATCATTTCACAGGAATGACTACTTATTACAACAATATGATCTCTGAGATTGATCCTAAGTGACATTCCTTTTTTATCTTATTGTTAAAAAATTTTAAGCATACACAGAAGTAGAGAGAATGTTATAGTTCATCCTCAGTTTTGACAATTATCATCTTGCATTTCATCTGTACCCACTGCCACTTGCCCTCCCTGATTATTTTGAAGCAAATCTCTAATATAATATCATTTCATCCATAAATATTTCAGTATGTCTCTAAAAAATGTGGATTAAAAAATATAACCACAATACTATTATCACACTTTAAAATTAATAATTCCCTAATATCATCAAATATCCAGCCAACATTCAGAGTTCCCCAATTGCCATATGCATGTTTTTTTTCTCCCAACAGGTTTTTGCTGTTGTTGAATCTGTATCTGATTAAGGTCCATACACTGCAACTGATTCTGAATTAAATTTGCCCATTCCAGTCCATTTTAGTTCACAGATTCTAGTTCACCGATTCCTAAAATGTTAATGTTTGCTCTCTCCATCTCCTGTTTAACCACTTCCAATTTACCTTGAATCATGGACCTAACACTCCTGGTTCCTATGAAATATTGTTTTTTAAAGCATCAAACTTTACTTCCATCACCAGTCATATCCACAACTGGGCATTGTTTTTTCTTTGGCTCCATCTCTTCATTCTTTCTGAAGTTATTTCTCCACTCTCCTCCAGTATCATACTGGGAACCTACCAAACTGGGGAGTTCATCTTTCAGTGTCATATCTTTTTGCCTCTTGATAATGTTCGTGAGGTTCTCAAGGCAAGACTGCTGAAGTGGTTTGCCATTTCCTTCTCCAATGGACCACGTCCTGTCAGAACTCTCCACCATGACCCATACGTCTTGGGTGGCCCTACACGGCATGGCTCATAGTTTCATTGAGTTAAACAAAGCTGTGGTCCATGTGATTAGTTTGATTCATCTTTTGTGACTGTGGTTTTCATTCTGTCTGCCCTCTGCTGAATAAGGATAAGAAGCTTATGGAAGCTTCCAAATAGAAGATTCTGACTATGGGGCAAACTGGGTCTTGTTCTGATGGGCAGGGCTATGCTCAGTAAATCTTTAATGCAATTTTCTGTTGATGGGCGGGGCTGTGCTACCTCCCTATTGTTTGACCTGAGACCAAACTATGATGGAGGTAATGAAGATAATGGCAACCTCCTTCAAAAGGCCCTGCACACATACTGCATCACTCAGTGCCCCCGACCCTGCAGCAGGCCACTGCCAGCCCACACCTCCACAGGAGAATCATGAACACTCACAGACAAGTCTGGGCCAGTTCTCATGGGGTCGCTGCTCCTTTCTCCTGGGTCCTTGTGTGCACAAAGCTTTGTCTGTGCCCTCCAAGAGTCTGTTTCACCAGTTCTGTGTAAGTTCTATAATCAAAACCCACTGGCCTCCAAAGTTAAATTCCCTGGGGGTTCTCAGTCCCTTTGCCAGATCTCCAGGTTGGAAAATCTGTTTTGGGTCCTAGAACTTTCTTAACAGTGCAAGAATTTATTTATTATAATTGTTCTGCAGTTTATGGGTTATCTGTTCAGTAGATCTATGGTAGGGTTAATGGTGACCTCCTCCAAGAGGGCTTATGCTACATGCTGTGTAACCCAGGTCTGCTGAACGCAGAGTCCCTGCCCCTGTGGAAGGCCACTGCTGACCTGTGCTTCCACAGGAGACACTCAAACACTCAAAGGCAGATATGGCACAGTTTCTGTGGAGTCTCTGGGTCCTGGTGAGCACAAGTTTTGTTTGAGGCCTCTGAACATCTCTGGCAGGTATTGGGTTTGATTCTACATGTGATTTCACCCCTTTTAAATCAGAAAAACATCTATTTCTGCTTTATTGACTATGCCAAAGCCTTTGACTGTGTGCATCACAATAAACTGTGGAAAATTCAAGAAATGGGAATACCAGACCACCTGACCTGCCTCCTGAGAAATCTGTATACAGGACAAGAAGCAACAGTTAGAACTGGACATGGAACAACAGACTGGTTCCAAATTGGAAAAGGAGTATGTCAAAGGTGTATACTGTCACCCTGCTTATTTAACTTCTATGCAGAGTACATTATGCGAAATGTTGGGCTGGAAGAAGCACAAGCTGGAATTAAGATTGCAGAGAGAAAGATCAATAACCTCAGATATGCAGATGACACCATCCTTATGGCAGAAAGCAAAGAAGAACTAAAGAGCCTCTTGATGAAAGTGAAAGAGGAGAGTGAATAAGTTGGCTTAAAGCTCAACATTCAGACAACTAAACTATGGCATTTGTTCCCATCACTTCGTGACATATAGATAGGGAAACATGATAGACTTACTTTTTATGACCTCCAAAATCACTCCAGATGGTGACTGTAGCCATGAAATTAAAAGATGCTTACTCCTTGGAAGAAAAGCTATGACCAACCTAGACAGCATATTAAAAAGCAGAGATATCACTTTGCTGACAAAGGTCCATCTAGTCAAAGCTATGGTTTTTCAAGTAGTCATGTATGGATGTGAGTTTTGGACTATAAAGAAAGCTGAGTGCTGAAGAATTGATGCTTTTGAACTGTGGTGTTGGAGAAGACTCTTGAGAGTCCCTTGGACTGCAAGGAGATCCAACCAGTCCATCCTAAAGGAGATCAGCCCTGGGTATTCATTGGAAGGACTGATGTTGAAGCTGAAACTCCAATAGTTTGGCTACCTGATGTGAAGAACTGACTCATTTGAAAAGACCCTGATGCTGGGAAAGATTGAGGCAGGAGGAGAAAGGGACAACAGAGGATGATAAGGTTGGATGGCATCACTGACTCAATGAACATGAGTTTGATCAGGCTTTGGGAGTTGGTGATGGACAGGGAGGCCTGGTGTGCTGCAGTTCATGGGATTGCAAAGAGTCAGACACAACCGAGAATTTGAACTGAACTGAGCAATATATTCACAATAAATAATTTCTGCATGTATTTTGTTATTAGAATATATATATCTATAGGTATATATAGTGAAATTACTGTGGTTTAAAGTTGTAGGAAGTTCTTCTATGTGGCTATGCCACAAATTTGTTACAATTAGGGTATTTCACTTTGCTTTTGACTTCTAGGGATTGTTTCTTACATTTAATTGTGTTTTATAATTATTGAAAATACTTAAATTGTTCCAAGGTCATATCTACAGAAAAATATATATTTAGAAAATTTTAACCTATATACTTGTCACCTTCTTCTTTGACAGCAATATTTTATATTTAATAATGTTTCCATTCTATTTTTAATAAAGCAAATATTGTTGTTGTGTTAGTTACTCCGTCATGTCCGACTCTCTGCGACCGAATGGACTGCAAACTGCCGGCTCTCCTGTCCACGGAATTCTCCAGGCAAAAATACTGGAGTGGGTTGTCATTTCCTTCTCCAATAAGCAAATATACCTCTTTCTTAGAAGAATCATAATGGTACTCTACTCTCTGTGTATTTGTGTTTGTGTGTGTGTACTCCGTCGTGTCCAACTCTTTGTGACCCCCATGGAGTGCAGCCCACCAGACTCCTCTCTCCATGAGATTTTCCAGGCAAGAATACTGGAGTGGGTTGTCATTTCCTACTCCAGATACTGTATATACCTCTGTCCATCTTTATTTCACTCAACAGCTCCTGCATCTAGTCATTTTCCTAACTTATGAGATTTAAACAACTGCATATGCTGCCTAAAAATAATGTAATGTAATGATTATCAGACATTACTGTCACACACAAGATTCAGCATGGCAGTCTAGTGAAAAGGCATCCTGTTTCATGTTTAAAACATTTATAAGCATACCTTATACCCTCACTTAAGGTGTCAATATTAAAAAGGAATAATTATAAAGCTATTTCTCTTAAAAGCTGGCTGTTTCTGTTTGAGCCAGTGTTGTATTTCTTTGTATAAAAATCTGCTGAAAATTAGTACATGAATTCGCTTCACTCCTCTCGGCATTTGTAAGAAGATATATCCCATTAATAAAATCTTGAAATATTTATAAGGAGCTCTAGAATCCATGTAAGTTATTTTTTTAACTAGATTCTTATTTGTAGACATTTAGAACAGGAATTTTATAATGGAAAAATTTGGAACCAGAAAAAAATGCATAGAAGTTTTATTTAAGCTGCTAACTAGCTAGATGACTTAGGACAAGTCATTTCACCACTTAGAATTTCAGTAGTATTATTAGTCAAGTGAATCAGTCAAGCGGAAATAGTAGTACCAGTGTGGTAATGTTGTTGTGAGAAATAATTATTTGAATGCAATATATAAACCACACAGCACTCTGCAAATGTAAAAGCATAATAAAACAGGAAATGAAATGGCTGGTTTACTAAAATTCAATCTTAAAGCTTTATTTGTTTGTTTAAAATGATCGCAAAATCCAATTGTGAATAAGAGCTTTATACTCATCCATGTTGCAGCCTGAAAATTGACTTTTTGCCTGAACAGAACGCTGTTATAAATATCTGTCTTTGGATTTGACATTCAATTCTGAGAGGAATCAAACATGATTCAGAATTTTAATCTGACACTCAAGAGCTGAAATTCTGAAAGCAGATAAAATATTTTTTAAAAAGGCAATCTGTTAATATCAAGTGACTGTTAATTCCAACTATGATTACTCAATATAGGAAATACATCTTCAGATAGAAATTTATTTCTGAAAATTCATCTTCAAAGCTTTTACATTATCTAAGTTGGAAAGGAAATATACGTACATTTTGTGTTAAGGGAAAATAAAACACTAAAATGAATCAGTTTTTATCTTAAACTTTTAAAACTTTTTTCATTAAATAAAGAAAATTATATGGTTTAACCTTTTGAATGTTATTCAGCAAATGATAAAGCAACAGGAATAAATAGGAGATCTGTGATACTGTATTAAAAATCAGCTATGTTTGCAGTTGCCTTTTTTGGTCATTTCAAATCATACTCACTGAAATCATTCATTCCTGTCAATGAACTCTGAGGATGGTTCCTATTTATAATCAAAGTGGAAGAAATCTGCCTCTCTGCTTTCAAACAGCAATCTACCTTATGGGGTGCTCATTGAAGGATTATGCTTAAGTTAATATGTTAACATTTTTATAAACAATATTGTATATGATTTTTTTAGCTCTAAACTTCCTGGTTAGACATTATTTTCCTCTTTTCACTTAAATCCTGCATGCTGCCCATCATGTCTAAACAATGAAGAGCTGACTGGGGGAAGGAGGACAGTGGAATTAGTTATGAAATTTCCAAACATACACAACAGCAGTGGTAATAGGTCAGTGAGCCTGCACATTTCCATCAACCAGATTTAACCACATCAAGAACCTGCTATATTTATTGACTTCCCTGGTAGCTCAGATGGTAAAGCGTCTATCTACAATTGGGAGACTTGGGTTCGATCCCTGGGTCGGGAAGATCCTCTGGAGAAGGAAATGGCAGCCCACTCCAGGACTCTTCCCTAGAAAATCCCATGGATGGAGGAGTGTAGTAGGCTACAGTCCACGGGGCCGCTATATTTATAGCACTTCCCCTTCAGTTCTTTGTGGAATCTATTTAAAGCAAATCTCACTTCAGCATACATCTCTAAAAAGGATGGACATCTTCTCACATAACCACAGTAGCACTTCCACCCCAGCAAAACTGCCAGTAAGCATTTTGATTTTATATGCTACCTGGTTCTTAATCAACATTTTTCCCATTGCTTCATAACATTATTTTACAGTTGGGCTTCCCTGGTGGCTCAGAGGTTAAAGCGTCTGCCTCTAATACGGGGGACCTGGGTTTGATCCCTGGGTTGGGAAGATCCCCTGGAGAAGGAAATGGCAACCCACTCCATTGTTCTTGCCTGGAGAATCCCTTGGATGGAGGATCCTGGTGGGCTACAGTCCATGGGGTCGCAAAGAGTCGGACACGACTGAGCTACTTAACTTAATGTTTAAATTAGAATTGAGTAAAATCTACAGACTACATCTGGTTGTTATATCTCCAAAGCCTGTATTAATTGAGAAATGTGCTCCCTCTCTTTTTCCCCCATACCACTGACAACGGGTTTCTCTTGTTGAAGAAACTCATTAAATATACATTTCTTAAGTGCCTATTTTTGCTAGATGCTTTTGCATTTATCACCTAATTTAATCGCAAAATATCTTCGGGAAGTAAAGCGACAGACACAGGTACTAGTCTCCCCAAATTTGGACTTTCTCCCGCATGGTTGATAAGTAGGAAGCAGCTGCCAACAGAGGAGTGATCACTTATCAAAGGAGTGGCCATTTGATCCCTGCAGATCAGGGCTGGTCTGTCAATTTCCCAGTGATGCATGCCCCAGTAACTTCCCCTCAAGATGCTCCCTGCAAGGTGCAAGGCGCCTTACAGGCATATCTGTTGATACACATCTTCCCAAGGCGAGCTCTTAACTCCTTTCTCTGTGTCATGTTTCTATTACATCACTTCTTACATTTTAATTGGAGTTATGTCTGTCTTCAACCCCCTACACAGTAAATCCCAACAGGATAGAAATTATGCCTCATTCAACTTTGAACCTCCAGGAATCATACATAACAATTTGTGGAATAAAAAAAAAAATGAGCATTGGTTACACATCCCACTTTCAAAAGTTATTTAGGAGGCAGGTATATCATTTATTTGAGAGGAAGCCATTTAACTCAGTCACAACAAAATCATAGAACTGCATAGAAACTAAGGCATGGAAATGGTAGTACACAAAATTATAGAGCATGTGAAAAATACAAAAGCGAACAGTGGTGGGGAAAAGAGTCCAAGAGAAGACTGCATACTTGAAGTAAGAAACTTCTCTGAAATGCTAAAACAAAGTTGCAGCTAATAAGAAGTCCTGGATCCACACTTTGTCTTTGCACGGGAACATCTCTGGATGATTAGCAGTTAAGCCATTTTTCAGTATTACCAGGGTTGAGATAACACAATTCAGATCAATGTTTAACAATCTTTATTGTTTAGAAAGTCAAACCAAAATCCCTTACATTTCAGCTTAAGCACATTTCTGCTTTTCCTTCATGAGAGGTGAGCAGCTGGCTGCCATGTTAAGCAGATCTCTTTATATACTCCAAGACCCTCCAAATATGCACCACGTACTCCAGTCTCTAAAATATGCAGCTCTCTTCACACCCTTCCTTATGCATCCTGTTGGGAATGTTTCTTTATGTAATTCATCCTTTTAAATCATCCTTTTTTTTTTTCATGCTACCTTCCTTAACTTCACCTCTCCCTAAGCTCTTCTGTTAATGTCTTCAGTTCAATTTACTACATTAATTCCTTCCCCTCTCAAATTGGCATTCTGCTTTCTACATCTTAACAGAAGGACTTATTTAATTTACCTTGCATTTCTCTTGTTCTTTTGAAGTGGCCAATGATAAAATTAAAACAGTCCCAATCAGAATCATGAAACCATCTTAAAACAGTCTCCATATGTCTTGGGAGGATTTGCCTTCCTAGAGATGTGTTGATGAATTTTTAGCACAAATTAAATCTCACAAAATCAGTCCTCAAGTATTTCCACAAGTGTTCCATAGCGTGTTTTGCCATCATGTCACCTCTGACACTTTGGAGAGTAGAGCTGTTGTGAAGCGGAATCATATGGATTCAAACTACCCTGCTTACAACTTACAAATCTGACAAACATTTCTGGGAGGTGAAATGACTGGTCCCAGGCAGAGGCCAGAAATAGTGTTCTCAACTATACACACTGCTTATTAGAAGGTTTGTGATTCTGCTTTTATTACTGCCACCTGAAAGTTCTGACAGATCAATCTACTGTAAACGAGAGCTAAAATGAAAATGCCTTTTTTAGCCTTAAAAACTAAGAGTAAATAATAAAACAACAGCAACACAGTATCTAAGTCTTACGATACTGTGCTGGTATTGATATAGGTACTTCACATATATTAACTTATTCAATTTTTAGAATCCTCTTGTGAGAGAGATACTTTTATCATCCTCATATTAAGATGAAGAAACTGTGGTCACGAGAGTTTAAGTAACTTTCCCAAAGCCATGCATGATTTTCCTAGGATTTAAATTCAGGTTATCTGGCCCCAGAGTTTGTGTTGTTAATCAGGATCTATGATGTCAATGGTTCAGAATATCCATCTTTGTGACACAGGACATTTGTCAGCTAAGGTAATACATAGTTAGTAAGAATGAACATTTTTGAAATAATTTTTTATCTTACTTAACAAAAATAGAAAAAAATAATCAACATGCTATTAATGTACTTTCAAAGTGGCTAGTCTTTCCACTACAGTGGTGATAAGCTGTCAAGAACATTCTACTAGTACATGTATGTGTCTGCCTGATACTTAAATAAAGATCTCCCTAAATATAAAAAAAGATTTCTTAATAAAAAAAAATCAGCTGTTTATATGAAATTATTTTTAAAACTCAAATTGTGTTTAGACAAATGCTTTGTTCTATGAATGGAACAGTTCAGAGAGGGAAGCATAAATCTCACAAGTTTTATAAACTGCATATGATAATTTAGAGATCATCATGACCCCATGAACAACAAACATATTCAAACTCCCAATGGACAGAAAAAAGGATCAAGTATCAACTTTTTAGCATTTAATGTGTGCAAAGCTTTGGGCTGCTGTTGCTGCTAAGTCGCCTCAGTCGTGTCCGACTCTGTTAAATACTGTATAGGACAGTCCTGATGTAAATAGAGTCAGTCTCTATCCTCAAAAAAAACAGTAACAGAGCATCTGATAAAAACTAAATATCCATGTTAGGTGGGCTCTTTTGATTATAAGAATAGAGGTTCACTTGGGTTATGTCACGTAATAGGGATTGACTATAGGCTATATTTAGAAATTAGGAAGATAGGTGTTTTCCCACCATTCAGTTGAATGGTACAGAAACCTAGGAACCATTCAGCTCAAGCTTCATTTCAGTTCAGTCGCTCAGTTGTGTCCAACTCTTTGTGACCCCACAGACTGCAGCACGCCAGGCCTTCCTGTCCATCACCAACTCCTGGAGCCTGCCCAAACTCATGTCCATTGAGTCAGTGATGCCATCCAGCCATCTCATCCTCTGTCATCCCCTTCTCCTACTGCCTTCAATCTTTCCCAGCATCAGGGTCTTTTCCAATGAACCAGTTCTTCATGTCAGGTGGTCAAAGTATTGGAGTTTCACTTCAGCATCAGTCCTTCAAATGAATATTCAGGAATAATGTCCAAGCTCAAGCTTGGAGGGACAAAAATTAGTTCAAAACTGGAAAGTCATTTGGGATTCAAAAGAGCAATGAAAATGAGATAATCACCCTGAGTCTGCTAATCCTTACTCCACTTGTTGCCATCTCTGCTTCTGTCTGCCATTGGGTCTCTTTCTGTTTCCAGCTTCTTCCTTCTCTCTGTGAATTTCATTCAAAGACTTCGAGGCTCTGACCATCGAGTGTGTCACCACTGCTTTGCTGGGCTCAGCTTTCCCACCAAGACCACTTTGGTATTACCAAAAGATATACCTAAGATGAGAGAAGGCCTCTCTGCTTGACCTAGACCTCCTGAAACCATGGAGCCACTATCAACATCTGAGGGACTCCTAGACTCAACTGCTTGTGAGACACCTGGACCAGTGTTAGAAATACAGCAATTTGAATACCAGTGGGATCACACTCCAGTTTCTTACTTATAACCCAATTCTCTTAATATGATGTTTACAATCTATGGAAGACAACATATAACATGTCACATGCATTAAAAAAAAATAATTTACAGGTATGGTGGTTTGAGAGGGTAATCTCTAATGACACCACTTGTGTTCAAATTTAGCGCTAATGTTTACAGGATATATGACAACGTGCAAGCTATCTTAAAATTAAGGTAGTAGTACTCCTGACTTCATAGGGTTGTCATGAGGATAAATAAGTCATTCAAAGATCCTTGAGATGTGCCTGGCACACCATAACCTCTTCATGAATTTTAGTTATTATTTTCTTATTTCTAACACACCTTACCAATTTTATCCCTTACAACTCCATAGCAAAAGAATTCTATCCATGCATATTATACTCTTTCATGTCTGTACTCCTCCCTTCTGTGGATCTTCCTCCTCTAATTCTCCCTGGTAAGGGCTCCCTCCTCCCTCAAAATTCAGCATACATTTCCTTTTCTGAGCAAGGCCTCTCTGGTTGATAGTCTCCAGAGGGGGCCTCTGACAATTCCTCTGGGTTTATATGTTTATGCAACTTCTCACATTAGGCGTGGGCAATTCAATGCCCTACTTTTGAATCTGTGTTTACACTAGGACTGGCTTGGAATCTAGAATATGGTAGAAGAACATACTGGAGCTCTCAAACCCAGGCCTTTTCCTCCTGCTCTGGGAACGCTGCCACCATGCTATGAGAAGCCCGTGCCACACAGAGATGTTACAGAGGGGGACCAAGGCACACTGGTTAGTACCCCAGCGTAGCTCCCAGCTGATGCCAAGTGAACCCTCAGCCATGTGATTGAGCCATGTTAGCGGTCCAGCCCAGTCAAGCCCCAGAAGACTGCAGGCCTAGGCATCACCATGCTCCCAGCTGAGCTTAGTAAGCCCGGGGAAACATAAGAAATAATAAAATAACAAATTATAGTGGTTTGAAATGATAATAAAATGGTTTTAAGCCACTGTGTTTTTGTTTTATTATATCAATAATACAGGTTGATTATAGCAATATCAAAACATCATTCATTAAACCCCTAGACAGGTATTTCTTGGGTTAAGCTCTCATAATTCTATTCTGTAATTTAACAAATTGTCAAATTGTATTGTAATTATTTATTTTTATGTTGGTCTCTTCTATTGGGAGTCTCAAGACTAGTAACTATGGCCTTAAGGAAAATTCTTTTTTTTTTCTTTTCAGAATAAATTCCAAGAAAAGTAACAATTTACAATTTATTTTTCAGAATAAATTCCAAAAAAAAAGTAAAACAAAGGTGTAAATTCAAAAGTCAACCCCAGCCTGTCATCTTGGCCATCTCTAACCCTTTGTGTAGTTTATAGAAAGGTAGCATTATAATGCTACTCCCAAAATAATGATCAGATGATTTACTATTATAATTTCTACCTAGAACCCTGTGTATATACCATATTCTTCTGATAATTGAAAAAAAAAAAGAAAAGAAAAACAAAGGAAACAGAGAAAGTGGCCAAAGTCAGCCAAGACTTTGCTTGTTTATTTTTTAAGAACAAGGAGAGGGAACTTGTTTATCAGCCAACATGGTGTTTTGGAGGCTGGGCAAGAGAGTGGTTATAAATATGGAGTCTGAAGCAGGTGGTCTGGGTTTTGATTTTAGCTTCAGCAGGTTTGAATTCCACCTACAAGCCTGTCATCTTGGCCATCTCTAACCCTTTGTGTAGTTTATAGAAACGTAGCATTATAATGCTACTCCCAAAATAATGATCAGATGATTTACTATTATAATTTCTACCTAGAACCCTGTGTATATACCATATTCTTCTGATAATTGAAAAAAAAAAAGAAAAGAAAAACAAAGGAAACAGAGAAAGTGGCCAAAGTCAGCCAAGACTTTGCTTGTTTATTTTTTAAGAACAAGGAGAGGGAACTTGTTTATCAGCCAACATGGTGTTTTGGAGGCTGGGCAAGAGAGTGGTTATAAATATGGA
Source organism: Aepyceros melampus (assembly GCA_006408695.1). Lineage (NCBI taxonomy): Eukaryota > Metazoa > Chordata > Mammalia > Artiodactyla > Bovidae > Aepyceros > Aepyceros melampus. The sequence goes on from SJXQ01002758.1 coordinate 20,534, forward strand.
GTCTGAAGCAGGTGGTCTGGGTTTTGATTTTAGCTTCAGCAGGTTTGAATTCCACCTACACATTTTTGTGTCAAGTCACTTAACTTGTCTGTGCCTCAGTTTCCTTAAAGATAAAATGGATGTCATGAGAGTCACTCACTGCATGGGGCTCTGTTAAGGATTAAATGAGTCAATACATGTACAGCACATAGAATGGTAAGACTGGTTAACTGATGCCGCTGTTCCTCCTGCTATTTTTCCTGCTCCCGCTCCTCTTATTTCTACTATTATAAATACATAGTAACCGAGAGACTATCATTTTAGGTCATGGCCAGACAAAGAGACCACTGAAGCTAGGCATAAATAGTGATTGACAATTAGCTTTCCAACTTTTACTAGACACAGAAATAAATTCCAGAGAGAATTTATTCTTAAGGACAAAACCTTCATAACAGAAGAAAATACAAAGAATGTCCTTAACAATTGTTTATGGAGGAAAAAACCTTAAACTAGCTATAAAAATACAAATCATTATGGAAATAATTGCTCCATTTAACCACACCAAATCTTTAAAATTCTGTGTAAACAAACAAAAAATATATTATAACGTTGACAGACAAATCAGAGATTGGGAACAGAAATTTGTCAGAATCAGTGTTCAAATATAAAGAACTACTAATTAATGAGGAAAAGCAAATAACCCAATACAACATGGTAAAGATGATAAGCAGCTTGCATAAGGGAAACACAAATTGTCAACAACATAATCCAATAAAACTCCAAGATAACACACCCATCACTTTTTTTAAAAAAAATTGGATGTTATATGCTTGGTAATTGGCTCCTCATACTCCATCTGGACTCTGAGCTAACGTTATCTTCTGAAGAGGAAGAACAAAATATAAAGAACTACTAATTAATGAGAAAAAGCAAATAACCCAGTACAACATGGTAAAGATGATAAGCAGCTTGCATAAGGGAAACACAAATTGTCAACAACATAATCCAATAAAACTCCAAGATAACACACCCATCACTTTTTTTTAAAAAATTGGATGTTATATGCTTGGTAATTGGCTCCTCATACTCCATCTGGACTCTGAGCTAACGTTATCTTCTGAAGAGGAAGAAGATAATGTAAGTGAATCAAGAAGATGAGGAGAAGGGGATGTTCCCCAAGCTCCAGAATTTTCCATTCCAATCTTTCCATAATCAGGCTGATTAGAGCCATTAACCTTTCAATTATGCAACCTGACATTTAATGTAATCAAATTCTTTGAATTACACTTATCATGTCTCCGTGATGTTTTATTTCAACATCATCATCCTTATTTAGGCTGGACACAGCTGTGAGAGATTCTCACGTTATCAATTCAGAACAACCCCACGATGTGGGTATGATTATTATCCCAATTGTACCAATAAGACACAAAATGGTAATGATCCCAAGGTCACCCAGAAGAGTTAGGATCCAAATCCAAGTCATCTGGACCTAACCTCCAGCTCTTAACCATGTTATTATTGCCCCTAAACATGTGACATATGAAAAGGTGCTCAATCCATTTTGCTAGTCATCAGGGCCATAGAAACTTGCAACATACCATTTCACACTATATGCAGAATAGCAACTATTTAAAAGTCTGACAACAATAAGCACTATGAGGATATGAAGCAGTAGTGACTTAATCTCTAGAGGGCTTATAAATTGGTGCAAACACTTTTGAGGCATTTGCCAATATCCACTAAAATGGAATATGTGCATTTTCTGACATAGCAGTTTCACTCCTAGATATATATGGCAGAGAAAATATTTGCCAAGGAAATAAGTAGAGAAATGTCCATTTCAATCATGTTTGTAATAGCAAATATATACACAGAGATAGATTTATTTTCATCCATAAAATTTGGGATGGTCATAAAATGGAATACTGTTCAGCAGTTGAGAGGAATAAATTAGAAGTACTAGTTCATAAGAGAAATCTGAAAATAATAATAAATTTAAAACTAAGTTGAAGAATGATGTGGTGAACTGCTTTTATATAAATTGTGGTGGAGAGTTCTGACAAAACGTGGTCCACTGGAGAAGGAAAAGGCAAACCACTTCAGTATTACTGCTTTGAGAACCCCATGAACTATATGAAAAGGCAAAAAGATATGACACTGAAAGATGAACTGAGCTCCCCAGCTTGGTAAGTGCCCAATATGCTACTGGAGAAGAGTGGAGAAACAGCTCCAGAAAGAATGAAGAGGCTAAGCCAAAGTGAAAACAACATCCAATTGTGGGTGTGACTGGTGACAGAAGAAAAGCTCGATGCGGTAAAGAACAATACTGCCTAGGAACCTGGAATGTTAGGTCCATGAATAAAGGTAAAATGGAAGTGGTCAAACAGGAGATGGCAAGGGTGAATATTGACATTTTAGGGATTGGTGAATTAAAATGGACTGGAACGGGTGAATTTAATTCAGATGACCATTATATCTACTACTGTAGACAAGAACCCCTTAAAAGAAATGGAGTAGCCCCCATAGTCAACAAAAGAGTCTGAAATGTAGTACTTGGGTGCAATCCCAAAAATGACAGAATGATCTCTGTTTGTTTCCAAGGCAAACCATTCAATATCACAGTAATCCAAGTCATTGCCTCAACCACTAATGCTGATGAAGCTGAAGTTGAATGGTTCTACGAACACCTACAAGACCTTCTAAAGCTAACACCAAAAAAGATATCCTTTTCATCATAGGATAGGGAACTGAAATGCAAAAGTAGGTAGTCAAGAGATACCTGGAGTAACAAGCAAGTTTGACCTTGGAGTACAAAATGAAGCAGGGCAAAGGCTTAACAGAGTTTTGCTAGAACAATGCACTGGTCATAGCAAACATCCTCTTCCAACAACACAAGAGATGACTTTAGACATGGACATGACCAGATGATCAATAGTGAAATCAGATGGATTATATGCTTTGCAGCTGAAGATGGAGAAGCTGTATCAGTCAGCAAAAACAAGACCAGGAGCTGACTATGACTCAAATCATGAACTTCTTATTGCATAATTGAGACTTATATTGAAGAAAGCAGGGAAAACCATTAGACCGTTCAGGTATGACCTAAATCAAATTGGAAAATTCAGCAGAGGCCACAGGACTGGAAGAGGTCAGTTTTCATTCCAATCCCAAAGAAAGGCAATGCCAAAGAATGCTCAAACTACCACACAATTGCATTCATCTCACATGCTAGCAAAGTAATGCTCAAAATTCTCCAGCAATGATTCAACAGTATGTGAACCAAGAACTTCCAGATGTTCAAGCTGGATTTAGAACAAGCAGAAGAACCAGAGAACAAATTGCAAACATCCACGGAATCATAGAAAAAGCAAAGGAATTCAAGAAAAACATCTGCTTCATTGACTACACTAAAGCCTTTGACTGTGTGGATCACAACAAACTGGAAACTTCTTCAAGAGATGAGAATACAAGACCACCTTACCTGCCTCCTGAGATACCTGAATGCAGGTCAAGAATCAACAGTTAAAACTGGACATGGAACAATGGACTGGTTCCAAATAGGGAAAGGAGTGCATCAAGGCTGTATATTGTCACGTTGCTTGTTTAACTTATATGCAGAGTACATCATGAAAAATGCCAAACTGGATGAAGCAGAAGGTGGAATCAAGATTGCTGGGAGAAATATCAATAACATCAGATATGCAGATGACACCACCCTTACGGCAGAAAGCAAGAGGAACTAAAGAGCCTCTTGATGAAAGTGAAAGAGAAGAGTGAAAAAGTTGGTTTAAAACTCAACATCCAAAAACCTAAGATCATGGCATCCCGTCCCATCACTTCATGGAAAATAGATGGGAAAACAATGGAAACAGTGGCAGACTTTATTTTGGGGGGCTCCAAAATCACTGCAGATGGTGACTGCAGCCATGAAATTAAAAGAAGCTTGCTCCTTGAAGAAAAGCTATGACAAATCTAGACAGTGTATTAAAAAGCAGAGACATTACTTTCCAACAAAGGTCCATCTAGTCAAAGCTATGGTTTTTCCAGTAGTCATGTGTGGATGTGAAAGTTGGACCATAAAGAAAGCTGAGCACTGAGGAATTGATGCTTTTGAACTGTAGTGTTGGAGAAGACTCTTGACAGTCCTTTTTATTGCAAGGAGATGAAACCAGTCCATCCTAAAGGAAATCAATCCTGAATATTCATTGGAAGGACTTATGCTGCAGCTGAAGCTCCAATACTTTGGCCACCTTATGGGAAGAGCTGACTCACTGGAAAAGATCTTGATGCTGGGAAAGATTGAAGGCAGGTGGAGAAGGGGGTGACAGTGGATGAAATGGTTGTATGGCATCACTGACTCAATGCACATGATTTTTAGCAAGTTCTGGGAGTTTGTGATGAACAGGAAAGCCTGGCATGGTGCAGTCTATGTGGTCACAACGAGTCAGACACAACGGAGAGACTGAACTGAGCATGAAGAATATCATATATATTCTTTAATGAGGTATGAGTATTTAGTAAAATACACAATGATGAATGAAGATGACCAATGCTAAATTCCAAGGCATGGTTACCTCTGGGGAGAAAGGGATGAGTCAAGGGCACAGAGTAATTTCAACTATATCTGTAATGTACTGCTGGCTTTGAAACTAAGGCAAATGTGTTGAGGTTTCATAAAACTGGTGGCAGGTGCAGGGTGGTAATACTTGTTTCTACATTTAAAGTATCTCATAATAAAAATATAAAAACAAATGAAATGTGGCATAACATAGACCATTCCAAAAATAAATAACAAAACAGGTGATTCACATATATTTCTTCAAAGTCCTTTTCTGAGAAATGCATTGCTTTACAGGAGCAACTGTTGCTCTGAATCTAGGTCCCTAAACTTTCCTGGATCCTGCCTCCCTTTAGACATGTAACAAAGTAAAGTGTTTCTACTATAGTAATAACATAATTTTCCACAAAACAACAAAGTAAGAAATGTATTATAATTAACATGAAAATAAAATGAGTGGCAAAATGTTTAGAAAATATCATGAATGTCTTTGTCCTCACCTGGCAAAATATGACAGGACAGATAATAGCCAGTGAAATATTTACAATAATAAAATATATTTCACCATCTTTTTATGGTGTTGGTAGTTTTTCTTCCACACAGAAGAGACAACATTTAGGGTCAATAATTTTGAATCAAGTAGATCAACTGTCAAACTATGTATTAAGGCCTCTGGAACACCAAAAGAAAAGAGCTCAGGGGTTTAAAAAGAAAAAATGGCGCTTGTGTTCAGCTATGAGTTTACTGGCCTGTTACTCTGCGCATTTCATTCCTATCATCTAAATTCCAGAATACACAGTGATCTAGTTACAAATTCTGAGATTAGGGTATAGGGACAACAGATTTAAAAATATGACGCACAAACAGATTCGTCTCAGGAAGATAACTCAAGATTTCAGAAAAACTGTTTTCTATCTTTGTATTTCTTGTCACTGAGGTATACCCATGCAAACACTGTAACACCACACTTACTAACCATTAAACTAGCAATTTAAATTTCATTAAAACATGATCAAGAAAGGAAACATACATTGAAAAGTCCAAGAGTATTAAAATACAAAGCAAAGAGGTCATTTAGTCTTATTATACTCAAGAGTGCTAAAAAAAAATTAATCATATGAAATCCCAGACTGCTACAGATGGGAGCTGTTTAAAAAGGCATAGATATAACATCTGGAAGTTTTATTAAAATGTGGGGGGAAACACAAATTTGTCATAGAAATTTTAGAAAACCTAATAATCAAGAGCTGCTTACAACATGAGCAAAGAATCAATCATGAAGGCTACAGCATTTATGATGATTCCAAGTCATGGCTTTGAATTTTCAAGAAAAAGAAGTCATTTATTAAGGTTACATTTGATTAAAAAGCATGTGGAAATGAATTTTAAGCTCCCAGTATGTAGAGAATAAACTTATAGTTACTAAGGGAGGCAGTGGGACATGGGATGGGGTGGGAGATTGGGATTGATATAAATATACTATTGACACCATGATGAAATAGATAACTAATGAGAAGCTACTGTAGAGCACAGGGAACTCTACTCAGGGCTCCGTGGTGACCTACATGGGAAGGAAACCTAAAAGAGAGTGGATTGATGTATATTTATAACTGATTCACTTTGCTGTACAGCAGGAAACTAACACTGGAAAGCAACTATACTTCAATAAAAAAGAATTTAAGATATAAAATACTAAGGGAAAAGAAAACAAAATAAAATAATCTGGTAAAACACATATGTAAAAATGTTCTAGAAAAAAGTAGCAAGATGTGTCCTATCTGTATTAAGACACAGTAAATGTAATAATAATTAAAAGAGTGGGATAATATCACAAGAACAGACAGCTAGATTAATGGATCAGAGCTATCCCCAAATAGATAACATGGAACAGAAGTCAGTGATGTTTGATTAGGGGAGCATCAGCAAAATCAACAATTACCTAATACACGGTACTAAAACAGTTACTCAGCTATTTAGAATACTGGCTACTTAGAAGGATTTATAGTGTCACTCCAATATATTAAATAAATTTCAGACAGTAAAAGTTAAAAAAAATACTTCAAAGAAAGGTCACTATTTATTTAAATTAAAAAGTATAGAGAAAAATGACTAAAAACAGAAGGGCAGGTTTTTTCCAAAATGTAAATATCTTTATTTTATAATCATAAAAGTAATATGTGGGAAATTCAGAAATACAAAAATGCATGAAAAAGATAAACAAGAAAGCTTGCTGATTCTTCTCACCATCCAGGGAAAATGCTGCTACATTTTAGAGAATGTTTTTTTATATTTTAGTGAGATTCTATATTTTTATGTGAGATTTTCTTTTTTACTACTGTACAAGTGGGATCACAGCTGTTTTGTAATTTAAAGTTTTTCATTTTTGTATTGAACAGAACTTTCTGTGCCAATATTGATGCTTATTGTAATCATCAACATTTGAAATGGTTTTAATATATCTTATTCCATGAAAAGGACACTTTTGGAATTAAAAACAAACAAAATTTTCCTCTTTAACTATCTGGCATCAACAGCCAAATTTGGAAATGTTTTCTTCTTCTGTTTTTAATGATGTAAAAATTCTTTCGATTAATAGATGACTCTGGCTCAGCACTCATATTCTGAACATACTAGAAAGCAAACTAAATTTATATATTTTCAAATATTATTATCTATGCATTTATTTTACTTTCCTTGAAAATTAGTGAAGTTGGATTTTTTTAATGTTATCAGTCATGGCTTATCAGTATTTCTTCTTTTCTAAGTTATCCCTTTATATTCTTTGATCAAGGCCCTTCCTGGAATCTTTCTATTGATTTGTTAACAGAGCAATCCAAAAATATTTTAAAAATTAATAGTTTCAATATATGATATATATAATTTTGCTTGTTTGTCATTTGTATTTTATCTTTGTTAATTTTTTTTGGCCAAGTCCCAGGTTTCAAATTAGTCACATTTTAAAATGTTTACCCTAGTAGTTTCTACTTTTATTGTCATGCTTACATTGATCATCACTACTTCATGATTATATAAATTTCAACTTTCACATGATTCTATGTGTTTTTGTTTGTTTTTAATTTTTGAACCTGTAGATTACATGAAATTTATGAAGTATGAGAAAAATTCCAACAATGTTTGCCACCAAATTTAGATATTTATTCCCTATAATTAAATACCTTGAACATAAACCAATTCTTAAGTCTACTTGGGTCTGTTTGGCTCTTATCTTCTGCCATTTAACTAAATTAATTATTTAATTTAATTAAATGATTTAATTATGCATTTATTTTGCATTAAATCATAAATTATTATTTAATTTAAAATAATAGAAGTAAAGAAGCATAGACGTATAGAAGTAAAATGCAACAAATTAGAATAAAAGCATAGAAGTAAAATGCAACAAATTAGAAAAAAATATACTGCAGCAAATATGACAGATAATTATAGCATCAATATGATAAATCATATAAATCAACCAAAAACTACCAAAATTCCAAGGTTGGGAATGGAAATTAAGCAAAGACTATGAAAGAAAATTCATAGAAGAAAAAAATCACTAATGTAAACATTAAAAAGTGATCTTCACCTTACTAGTATTCAAAGTTTAAGAAATGAGATAACATTTATTAAGCTACTCAATTAGCAAAGATTGTTTCACAAATAAGTTGTTCAAATGTCCTGAAAGTTGAAAGGAATCTGAGGACACAGGCACTTAAACTTCTCAGTAGGCATATAAATGGACAGAATCATTTTTTAAAAACAATTTGGCAATATCTAACAAGAGTCATAAAACAGAATATATCCTTTGATGCTGCAGCAGTTTCTTTTACACTCTAGCCTAGAATATAATTTGAAATGCAATAAAAATTTTATGTACAAAGATATTCACCTTTATTTTATTTATATCAAAAATAGAAACTAGGTAAAAAAAAATCCAAGAAAATAATGAATATATAAATCACAACATAACCATAGTATTGAATCCTCAATCTACTTAAAGTAGTTATCTCTCAAACTGGTTTAATGGCATGTAGAAAGTCTTAAAATACATCACTGTGCAAATAAAAAGGAAGATTTTATATATTTTTTGGATTCTAATCAGCAAAAACACATACAGAAAAACACAGAATGTAAACACACATGATGGTCACCTCTGAGAAGTCAGATTACCAGTGATTATTACTTTCTTCATTTCCTTAATTCCAAAATACTTTATAACACATCTCCTGTTTTTATCAAGCTAGGTGAAACCATAAACTTGACAATGCCCAGTATTTCTGAGGTGGAAAAACTATGAACAAAGATTTATAAGCTGTAAGAAGTAGTAGAGAGAAGGAGAGAATGAAGGCCGAAAAGAAGGGGATGAGTGCTGTAAGGATCCATATAGGGAGGGACATATAGATGAAGAGAACTACCCAAGAGGAGCATCTTTGTACTGATGCTTGTGAGGAAGAAGTACCCGACTGGAGCAAAGACAAATGGATTTACAAGCAGAGAACGGGGACAGAACATTCAGGGCCTGTGACCACCTAAGCCAAGCACAAGGCAAGCTCATAAACGAAACTGAAATGGATGGAAGGTGGCTAGGGAACTTGAGATGAACGATGCATGCATGTGTGCATGCTAAGTCACTTCAGTCATGCCCAACTCTTTTCAACCCAAGGGACCAGGCTTCTCTGTCCATGGGATTCTCCAGGCAAGAAGACTGCCATGGGTTGCCATGCCCTCCTTGAGAAGAATGATAAGGGTTATGAAAGCACAAGGGGAGAGGGAGCTAATTAAAAACAGTGAAAAGAACTGCTCTGGTATTTCTGTCAATACCTAAAAACATGCTGTGATCTTCAAATTATTTAGTTTTATTTATTCATCAGAGAAAAAAATCTATTAACGTATCTATGCAATGCCTTCACTGATTGATTCTGATTTTGCTTTCCATTTAATATCACTCAAAACTTAACATTCAAGAAACTAAGATTATGGCATCTGTTCCCATCACTTCATGGCAAACAGAGGGGAAGAAGTAGGAACAGTGATAGATTTTCTTTTCTTGGGCTCCAAAATCACTGCAGACAGTGACTGCAGTCATGAAATTAAAAGACACTTGTTCCTTGTTAGGAAAGCTGTGAAAAACCTAGACTGTGTATTAAAAAGCAGAGACATCACTTTTCCAACAAAGGTCCATATAGTCAAAGCAATCATTTCTCCAGTAGTCATGTACAGATGTGAGAGCTTGACCATAAAGAAGGCTGAGCACCAAAGAAGTGATGCTTTCAAACTGTGGTGCTGGAGAAGACTCAAAAGTCCCTTGAACAGCAAGGAAATCAGCCCTGAATATTCACCAGAAGGACTGATGCTGAAGCTCCAATACTTTGGCCACCTGATGTGAGGAAAGATGGAGGGCAGCAGGAGAAGGGGGCAACAGAAGATGAGATGGTTAGGTAGCATCACCAACTCAATGGACAGAAGTTTGAGCAAACTCCAGGAAATAGTGAAGGACGGAAGCCTGGCATGCTGCAGTCCATAGGGTCATAAAGAGTCAGACACGACTGAGCAACTAAACAACAATAAGCCCTTAACCAGCAAATCATGAATGCCCTGCACATTTGCAAATTCAGTGATCAATTCATAGTCCTCAGGTTGTTTGACATTTTATCAGTTTACAACACATTCAGGAGCTTCCCTGGTAGCTCAGCTGGCAAAGAACCCACCTGCAATGCAAGAGACCCCGGTTTGATTCCTGGGTCAGGAAGATCTGCTGAAGAAGGGACAGGCTACCCACTCCACTATTCTTGGGCTTTCCAGGTAGCTCAGACCTTAAAGAATCCACCTGTAATGGAAGAGACCTGGGTTCAATCCCTGGGTTGGAAAGATCCCCTGGAGAAGGGATTAAAACCAGGTCTCCCACATTGCAGGTCGACTCTTTACCATCTGAGCACCAGGGAAGCCTATGACACATTTAGGAAATCTTCATTCTTAAAAATTATAATTCATTGGCTTGTAGGACACCACATTCCCTTATTTCTACTGTAAGGGTTAACCTTTCATAGACTTCTTTGAAAATATTCAAGTGCTCCAAGGCTCAAACTTTGTGCCTCTTCCCTTTATTCATTCATTTGCAGGATGATCTCATGCAGGTTCTTGGCTTTAAGCACTTTTCATACACCAAAAACTTACCGATATATAAAGTTATACACACACACACACACACAAGCAGTTTCAATCTTTTACCTCAACTTCAAACTCGTGCAGAACTGCTTATTCTACATAAACCTCTATCAAATTGTCCACAAGCAAATTCCAAATTATTCTTTATTCCCAATTACTTGCCCATTTAACTAGATGTAAATTCTATTCATCAAGCTAAAAACTTAAGAGTCATCATTAGGGTCTCCATCTCTTTTTGCCTTCTACTAATAAAACTACAAATCCTATTTACTCTATTTTCAAATCATTCCAGGATCTGATTGTATCTCACCACCTTCATTCTAGTTCAAGCAGGTCTCTCAACTGGAATGCCTTGGTTTCCCAAGGAATAATCTCTCTCATCTCCTATCCCCTCAGTCTGTTCTCCCCATAGTAACCAGAGTGATTCTTTAAAACACAAAGTCAGGTCATACCTCTCCTCTGATCACAATTCTCTGATGAGTCCCCATTTCTTTCAAAGTAAAAACTAAAATCCTTATGACTAAGGCCATCAAGTCCAACGTCTACCAAACCCCTGCAGTCTACAGACCTTGAATCTTCCACATTTGTCCCCTTCACCCAACATGCCAAGCATCTTTCTGCTATTCAGCCTCTGAGTGTTTGCATCTGCTATTCCTTCTATTTGGAGCACTCTTTTCCCAAGTTTTCCCGGGAGTCCCCACATCAGCCTCTGAGAAGGAAGGCCTCCTCAGAGAGGTCTTCCATGACTGCCCTATAGAAAAGCCTAGCAATCCATCCCTCATCCTGCTTTATTTACTTTAATGTATTTTTTCCATAGCACACATAGTATGCATTTGAGTATTTGTCCATTTTCACACCCAAATAAAAGTATCAGAGCCAGATATATCTGTTTTATTTACTATGATAATCTCAAGGCCTATTATGTAGTAGGTGTTCATAAATATCTGAATATTTAGATGAAGCAGTGAATAAAGTATTTTTTAATACCAGCTATGTGCCAGGTTACTGTACTGGGTGCTGAAATAGGAAATTAAGTATTTCACTCTGAAATTTTCTATGTAACTCAGGGTTCTTAGTTGTAAATAACAGGAACCAAACTGCTGTATCTTTTTTTAAAAGGAAGCTATTGGCATGGTCAAGGAGAGTTTGCCAGTCTGAATGGGGAAAGAGAGGCAGAGAGAAAGAGGTACTTCCCTCTGCTTAGGTTTCTATATGGGAGATGAATAATTTCTAAAAAGACCATACTAAGTAAGAGCATCCCCAAGTACAAATTCAATGTCTGACCAAGGCACATTTTCCCAAATGTTTCTTATTTCACTAGCTATACCAAGAAAGTGACCAAACAAAATATTAATACATATCTAAATAAAAGTTCGTACTTCTTAAATATGAAATTTCAGTAATACTGATACCTTCCAGATATATGTGCTGTGCTTAGTCACTTAGTCATGTCCAACTCTTGTGACCCCATGGACTGCAGCCTGCCAGGCTCCTCTGTCCATGAGGATTCTCCAGGCCAGAATACTGGAGTGGGTTGCTATGCCTTCCTCCATGGGATCTTCCAAACGGAGGGATGAACCCAGGTCTCCTGCACTGCAGGCAGATTCTTTACCAACTTAGCCACCAGGGAAGCCCAGATATAATATATTATACTCTATTTATCATTCTCTCATTTCAATTTTTACAAGAAATGGACCATTTATAATTTATGGAAGATTTTCTTTTCCTTTCTCTTCCTTAGTAACAAAATCTCAGAAGTATACTTTCCAGATTCTCTTGAAGAAACATGAACATCTGATGTGTCCCAGATGGCACTCTCCAATCTTTCACACACAAAAATGAAGCTTTCACTGTGAAGAACAGTGGGCATTTCCAACTCAGTTGAAAGCAGAATGACACGTATCTGTCCTTCTAGATTCACAAACAGAAAGCTCTCAGTTTCAAAATGACAAGTCAACTGCCCACCTTTCCATTCAGGTTTCCATCAAAATACTAATTTTTTTCCTATTTGGTTGCACGTCATTTCATAATTGGTCAATTATCACCATCGCCAAAAGTAATAAAAAGTAGCACAAAGTGCACAGAACATTTCCCTCCAACACAGCAAAATAAAAGGTTGTTCCTTGAATTCCATGATGTATTCTTTGCCAGCTTCTCATCTGACCCTGTCGACTCAAGAAATATGTACGAAAAAGAAAAAAAAAAAAAGAAATATGTATGAAAGGCAGTTTTCTCATCTGCTTACATGATCTCCTCAATATTCACTTTTGCATGTGAAATCACAGTAAGCTCATGAAGTGCCTTCTCTTAAACTTACATGCAAATAATAAAAATGAGCCTATATCAAAATCATCAGTCTCACTCCAAATGCAACTATGTGAAGTAATTGGTCTGAGTCACCCACATCTAAGTCAAAGATCAAGAGAATATACACTGAAGACAGTTAGACATTAGCAGTGGAGAGAAAGACAGAGCTTAACTAATATATACAAGCATTACTCTGTGTATGTATATATGTGCATGTGAATTTGAATGGGTCCAAATGTCAGATGGTGACTGCGGCCATGAAATTAAAAGACGCTTACTCCTTGGAAAGAAAGTTATGACCAACCTAGACAGCATATTGAAAAGCAGAGACATTACTGTGTCAACAAAGGCCCATCTAGTCAAGGCTATGGTTTTTCCAGTAGTCATGTGTGGATGTGAGAGTTGGACTATAAAGAAAGCTGAGCGTCGAAGAACTGATGCTTTTGAACTGTGGTGTTGGAGAAGACTCTTGAGAGTCCCTTGGACTGCAAGGAGATCCAACCAGTCCATCCTAAACGAGATCAGTCCTGGATGTCCATTGGAAGAACTGATGCTGAAGCTGAAACTCCAATACTGTGGCCACCTGATGCGAAGAGCTGACTCATTGGAAAAGACTCTGATGCTGGGAAAGATTGAGGGCAGGAGGAGAAGGGGACGACAGAGGATGAGATGGCTGGATGGCATCACCAGCTCGATGGACATGAGTTTGAGTAAACTCCGGGAGTTGGTGATGGACAGGGAGGCCTGGCGTGCTGTGGTTCATGGGGTCACAAGGAGTCGGACACGACTGAGTGACTGAACTGAAATATGTCTGTGTGTCTTTTGGCCTGATCAAAAAAGGGAGACTATGTATACATGTGTCCACCAAGCAAGAGAAAGAAAACGTATCTGTCTGAGCATGAATGTGTTTGTGCCCGAGGAAGCAAATGTATATGGGAGGCAGGGAGAAAATGGTATACATGTGCAGCAGAATAAATGAATATGTGTGAGTATGTGAGTGTGTGTGATAGGCAGGAAGAAGTAGAATCTTTTCATTTCCTTATACTGTGTAATAGAAATATTTTCCAAAAATCATGAAAGCACAGATAGTTGTATTAAAACTGTTTTACATAAGGACAGGTACCTTCAAATGTCTAAATTAAACTCAATAGAAATTAGATGTGAAAAATATCCTCAAACAATCTAGTGGAAAGACATGAAAATTCAGTCATTTTAAACATTACCACTTTATAAGCTAACAGAGTGCTATTTTTCTTTCACTTTAAAATAACCCGATATAATGAACTAATTTTTCCTTCACTTAATGGCTCTTTAAATCCTTATTACAATTGATTAATGTCTCTTGATTAAACATCACTTTATTTTAAATTAGGGTTTAACAGATAAATTATTTCTGAATGGTCACAATTAAACCCCTTGGTAGTATGTTAGCGTTTTATACATAAACATAAAATACACCCTTGCCAGAAATATTTCAACGTTTGAAACTGGGTACCATGTAGCACTGACACAGTATGCTGGATTATAACTGAATTTTGATTAGCACAGCACACTTCAGGTCAGTTCACTCTGCCTTGCTCCCCAGGGCTGACTAGAAGGGGACATACACACACAGGCCAACGGAAAAGATAGAAATGTTTCATCTTCAATTCTGACCTAATGTTTGTCAGGTCTCAAACATCCCGAGATAAACCTGGAAGAACATCAAACTCATCCAGGGGAACTGCTCTTCCCCAAAATTTCAGTTCTTCATTAAATGGAAGGTAACAAAGGTAGGTTTCCTTTTTAGAACTCAGCTACTATTTCAGTGTGTTTTCTGCCAGCATCTCATAGACAACTGTACATAAATATATGCACATTTATAAATACTTGCACACACATGTAAAAATTATCTCCATGATCCAATGTCATCTAATGCCACACTGTTTTATTTTTCTCAATCAAATAAAGCCTAGTTCCAAGTAGGTGTTTACTAACAATATTTGTTATTTCATACTTCATCCTGCCCTGGTCTTATAAGAGCACCAAGAAATTCAGCAAACTTAAGGATAGGCTTACTCCTTGGAAGGAAAGTTATGACCAACCTAGACAGCATATTAAAAAACAGATATTACTTTGTTAACAAAGGTCCATCTAATCAAGGCTATGGTTTTTCCAGTGGTCATGTATGGATGTGAGAGTTGGACCATAAAGAAAGCTGATCACTGAAGAATTGATGCTTTGAACTGTGGTGTTGGAAAAGACTCTTGAGAGTCCCTTGGACTGCAAGGAGATCCAACCAGTCCATCCTAAAGATCAGTCCTAAGCATTCATTGGAAGGACTGATGTTGAACTGAAACTCCAATACTTTGGCCACCTGATGCGAAGAGCTGACTCATTTGAAAAGACCCTGATTCTGGGAAAGATTGAAGGCGGGAGGAGGAGGGGATGACAGAGGATGAGATGGCTGGATGGCATCACCAGCTCGATGGACATGAGTTTGAGTAAACTCCGGGAGTTGGTGATGGACAGGGAAGCCTGGCGTGCTGCGGTTCATGGGGTTGCAAAGAGTCGGACACGACTGAGTGACTGAACTGAACTGAAATGAAGGATAGGCTGTGGCTTTCAGTCTTCGTGCACACTATTGAGATGCTAGTGTCTAAACTACAGACTCTCCTGTAGCTCTGTAGGTAAAGAATCTGCCTGCGATGCAGGAGACCACGGTTCAATCCCTGGGTTGGGACCCTCTGGAGAAGGGAATGGCAACCCCCTCTAGTGTTCTTGCCTGGAGAATTCCATGGACAGAGAAGCCTGATGGGCTTCAGTCCATGGGGTTGCAAAGAGTCGGCCACGATTGAGTGACTAACATACACACACACATAAATCTCAAAGACAGGTCAAAGGTAGGTGAGCTCCACTCCCTCCATGCCAGTGTAGATCCTGGCATCTCTAAGTGCCTAAAACACATGGCCTCCCTTGTGATACCACTTCCCCCTCCACCACATCATCTAGTCATCACCCAGAGAGGTCTTATCACCTCCGAGGATTTCCCCCATGGGAGCAAGAGTGGACCCCTGTCACTTTCCTTTCTGCTTCATAACCCACAACTCTAAGGTGGGACCCTGCAGATTCTTTCAAGTCTCAAAACCTCATATTCTCTTGGGCAACCTAACTTAATGCTCTCTCTGAGGGTAAAATCCAAAGGTTCTTTAGTAGTCCCCCTGGAAAGGAGAAATATGAGATGCTCAGATGCTTTTCAAAAATAATTTTGGCCTCTCCTTCCTGGGAAAAAATGGAAAATAGGAACGTTTTGTCAACAGCAGCCAAAATTTCTGAAATTCTATTAATATACTATTTTTGCCTGTGTTTACAGATGTATGGATACTCTGTAGTATACTAATTGTACTGTTTTCAAATTAACAATTAGACATATTGCTTCAGGTACTTACCCTGAAAATGTATCTAGAGGTTAAGGAAAAATGTGCTGAAAATATTTTTTTTAAATGTAACTAGCATATTGTTGAAAACAAGTTTATTTCATATCTCTAGACTTTTCAAACATCCTGGGAGAATAAATACCTGTATATGTATGTGAATTATATGTATGTGAATGTGTGTAAGTATGTTTATATATCAAGCAAAATTTTCCACTAATGTGTTTTCCAGAGGTGCAAGAGCTGTGTTATAAAACTTTGATATTTTTCTATGTTATTTACTTAAAGTATCTTTTCCACTTTACTATGTACCTTTGATTTTGTTAATAAGAATTAACATGCAGAAAGCGTCACGGAGATTTTCAAGTATATCTGTATAAAGTTACACAGGGGATCAGCATAACTCTTAATCTCTTCGGACGGTAGTCACTGTCTTTTCATTATTCTTAAATGTATTTATTTGTGTTTTTCTCACTCACTCCTTTTTACTCCATTGACTAAACATTTATTTCATTGTTTGATTTTAAGTCTTAGATTCATCAATGCTACTATTTCCCTGTTTTCTAACATTAAATTCTATGTTTGTCTTTATTATTTTTTTTATTGATTAATTTCAGTTTATTATTGTCTCTGTTTCAGGACTTTTTTACCTCCCAAATATCTAGAGTTAAATGTTTCACTCATTTATTTTCAAAATCTCTTAGGTTTTATGAAATTATCTATAAATATGTTTTTGGCTCACAGCGTAAATGATACACAATTTTCTTTTTAAATTACTTTCTTAAAAGTCTGAGGTTGTATTTTTAATTTTTTCTTTGATATAGGGGAATATTTTCTTATTCTGTGAATATTTAAGTTTGGAAAAGAGTTTTGTGAATTGAGGGAGATGCTCCACCTAAAATATTAAGATCTTAATGATATGATTAGCCATTGATAAGTCTCAATTTATTATTCCATGTCTCTTTTCCATATTTCTAACCTAGAAATTGGGCTTCCCACATGGTGTTAGTGGTAAAGAACCTCCTGTCAATGCAGGAGATTAAGAGACTTGGGTTTGATTACTGGGTCAGGAAGATTCCCCTGGAGGAGGGAATGGCAACCCATTCCAGTATTCTTGCCTGGAGAATCTCATGGACAGAGGAGTCTGGCAGGCTCCTCTGGGTGGCAAAGAGTCGATAGGGTGGCAAAGAGTCAATAGGGTGGCAAAGAGTCAGACACGACTGAAGCAACTTAGCAGGCATGCAACTTAGAAATAAACACAAAATTTCCTATTTGCGCACTTCAGTCCAATCTATCAAAACAAATAAAAGATCTTAGAACTTTTAGCACAAGATTTATACTTTTTTTTTTCTTTTTCACTCAAAGTACTTATTGAATGAAAGACTGTTCACCTTTGCTGGAAGCTCCTGCATGGTGCCATAACTGGCGAGTGGATCCAACTCCAGCTGTCAGAGTACAGCATTCTCTCTCCCTCTGGAACATCTTCTCTTTCTATCTATCACTTAAAGCAATGACCACAAGCTGAGTCATTTGGGATAATTAATAAGATCCTCACGGGATAATTGGGGTAATTAATAAGATTAATACAATTTTGGGTGGTTTAATGCCACTTAATATTAGAAATCTCCATGTTAATCATTTAAAATATCCCGTTAGGTTTTTAGGTTTCCTCCACCAAAAGAAGAATGGGGAGTTTAGGAGGGTGAACAGGGTCAGGACCACTGAGAAAATAAGCAAAGTCTCCAACTCAGTGGCCAGTTACTTTTATATCTTATACCCCTTGACTTAAAAACCACTCTAAAAACAATACTCTTGTCAAATGACTTCTACTTTTTGTGAGAACATGTCACAGCTTCACACATGATTCTTCAGCCCCTGACAGAGAGAGAAATAAAGAGCAATTTTAAGATGTCATTCCTTAACCAGGAATTTTATTAAGATATACTTGAGCTGAGATAGACTAAATGACAACTTGTTTTCCCCCTGGGTATGTGTCAGATAAGCTAGCCTTCTCAGCTCAGCTCTAACTATAGTTCTTATAGAATATGATTAATGATATATTCCAAGCAGAAGTCCCCAAGGAAAACATCTTCTCTTAATTCTTACTATCCTAATGAAATAGCATAGTTCATAATTCATTAATCTGACTGGAGTGACAAAACAGACTGGAAGCAAAAAACAGTGCCTTTACTGTGTCCAAAGAGATGAAGCTAATTCATCACTGATAACATATGCTCAAAATTCACTATGTTCTGCTGAATAATACAGGTTTCCTGTAGAAAAATAACAGCAGTACACATATTAAATTCCTCTTTTTGAGGAAAATGGTCTCCTCCAAAGAAGTATATATGATTCTATTAAGTAATTAATATTCTGGATTTCCATGAAGGAAAACTTCCCAAACAATGGATTTGTGAAATGCATATTATATGCTTTCCCAATGACTAAGCAGTAAAGAATCCACCTGCAATACAGGAAATGTGGGTTCCATCCCTGAGTCGAGAAGATCCCCTGTAAAAAGGAAGTGGCAACCCACTCCAATATTCTTGCCTGGATAATCCCACAGACAGAGGAGCCTGAGGGTTATAATCCATGGGGTCGCAAAAGAGTTGGATATGACTGACTAAACAACAACAAATGAGTTAAATAAAAATTGAGCAAGCACAGTGATTCACTAAGGACAGTGTAGAAGGGTGGATCAGGATGATTTTGTCCTTTTCCATCTTTCTTATGTCCCTTTTTCAAAGAGGATTGCCTGTCACTCCTATTAATCATAAATCTTCCAAGTGTGAGGCCACTGCATGATTTATAGTTATTAAATCAATGGAGATTTGGATACCAGTTTATTCAAAACTAGCTTTTCAATAACGGCAACAGACTAACATGTAAAACCGTTTCTCTTGGCAACATACTTTAAAGTCCCAAAAGAGCATCCAGATATTGATGGAAATCAAAATATTCTATCTCATTCAGGCAGACATATAGAACAGACTGACAGACATGGGGGGGAGCAGGGAGGGAGGAGAGGGAGGAACAAATGGAGAGAGTGCCATGGAAACGTATGCACCACCATATGAAATGGGTAGCCAATGGGAATTCGCTGTATGGCTCAGGGAGCCCACACCAGGGCTGCATGACAACCTAGAAGGGTAGGAGGAGGTGGGAGGCGGAAGGGGGATTTTAAGAGAGAGGGGACACATAGATACCTATGGGCGATTCATGCTGATGGATGACAACGCCGTATTGTAAAGCAATTATCCTTCAATTAAAAAAAAATTTTTTTTTTAATTCTGTCTCGTTAGTGTAATCCTAATTAGCAGCAGCAGCAACATAGACATTGATAGAGTCCTGTACTCATGGAAGGGACCCTTCTTAAGCCACGAAGCATATTTGTGTTCTGAATGTCATTTCTACCTACTGAACCCCACTTTCATAGATGTTTTAACTTTAATCAATAACTGAAGCTCACAAGTGAATACCACATGGCTATAAAAATAGAACAGAGTGCTAGACACCTTCTCCTGAGGTAAAAGGCCAAAGATCCCAAATCATTAATCCTTAAAAAGATCAGGTCATTGGAATACCTTTTCCATTCTAAAGAATTATTCTCTTGCACACAAAAATGAACACATCAAAATAGGAATTCTAGACTTCTAGGAGCAAACCATCTATTATCTATAAAGCATGGCACTAATCTTAGACTTTTGGTAAAAATTTTCTGAGAAAAGGACCGTGAAGTTTTGTGGTTACATAATGTTAGAAGTTGCAAGAGGGAAAAGCAAGTTCTAGCCTGTATATGGAAATTTTCCTCTACAGATGGGTTCTCTCCATTTGGGAAGGAGAAAAAAAAGACAATAAAAATAATCTAGTGTTCAAGAGCTCAAAATTCACCGTGAATCAAAAGATAACTGTGCACGGTCATAATTGCTATTGCTAAGTCACTTCAGTCGTGTCTGACTCTGTGTGACCCCACAGACAGATGGCAGCCCACCAGGCTCCCCCGTCCCTGGGGTTCTCCAGGCAAGAACACTGGAGTGGGTTGCCATTTCCTTCTCCAATGCATGAAAGCGAAAAGTGAAAAGGAAGTCGCTCAGTCGTGTCCGACTCTTCGCGACCCCATGGACTGCAGCCTACCAGGCTCCTCTGTCATTGGGATTCTCCAGGCAAGAGTACTGGAGTGGGGTGCCATTGCCTTCTCCCTAGCCAAAGAAGTATTTCAATTTACTAACCTTGACTCCATAAGAGAGATAAAGTTGGTAAGGTAACGAGACTAAAACCCATCCTTCTGCCTGGATCTTGTCCTCACGAATCAAATTCTTCAGTTACCACAGAATACTGGATACAATTGCAATGCTCCACTGCACAGATACAGTGCAAGCCTCACAAATAGGTGAATTTTAATTACGGATAAAAGGGGCTTCTCTGCTAGCTCCATCTGTAAAGAATCTGCCTGCAGTGCAGGAGACCCAGGTTAGAGCCCTTGGTTGGGAGGATCCCCTGGAGAAGGAAACGGCAAACCATTCCAGTATCCTTGCATGGAAAATCCCCATGAACAGAGGAGCATGGTGGGCTGCAGCCCGTGAGGTCCCAAAGAGTCAGGCATGACTGAGTGACTAACCCTTCACAATTACAGATAAAAAGATGAGGGTACTTGCTATGACTAGACCTTTTATATCTGGCTATCTTGTCTAGGCCACCCAAAGAAGCAAAGGTGAGTTCAATTTTTAACTGCTTCTTAGTTTTTGTCAAAATTGGTTCACTGTCAAGTATGTCTGTAACATTTTTCTTACTCCTTTCTCCGTGTAACACATCTTTCTCTTTGTTCCCATTGTTTCCCTTTGTACTGAATTATCCTGACTAGGGCAATTTTTCTTGCATTTTTCACTCTTCATCTTGTCTCTTCCCTAAACGAATATGCAGACTCAAAGACCTTCCTATTCAGTCACAAAAATAGCCTGCCAGTCCTCTTCTCAAAAAATGGTCCCAAATATTTGCAAATTAAATGGTTTTCAATTATTTTAAAATCTAGTATTAGTTAGGAAATCTTTGGTTGCAAGTAACTGAAACTCCAACTCAAATCTTAAGCAACAGAAGTTATTAATAAAAGTTGCTGCAGCAAGAATTATTTTCTAAAAAGAAAAGTCATTGCTTTCTGGAACCAAAAACCCCATTGACAGAGTTTGGCTTTATCCAGAAGCTGAATAGTATCACTAATACTATGCTTACACCAGCACTTTAGAGTGTTGTACACATGCTAAGGCTTGATCTGATATTCAGAGGATCTGCAGTACCTCCTAAAGCTACAGCTTCAATTACTTCCAGTAGGAAAGTCAGAGTCTGTTTCCATTAGCTCAATTAAAATGCCAGTACCCAGTCCAGTTGTTCATGACTGCACCATGAGAGTATCACTAATAAAAATAATGATAATAATGTGGCTAATGGGATGGGAAACACTGATTGTTTAAGCTATTCAAGGCACTTTGGAAGCTGAAGTAGAGCTCTACTTTGGTCTATGTTAATCAAACTTTATGGTTAGGAACTGGGGTCACAGTGTTTGGAAGAGAGAAGAATCAACCAACAAATGTTGACTCTAAAATTAAATCTTCCATAGTTATCAAGTTTTTATTATCCTATGCAGAACAGCATGACAGTCTCTGTCAGTTCAGTTCAGTTGCTCAGTCATGTCTGACTCTGCAACCCTATGGACTGCAGCACATCAGGCCTCCCTATCCATCACCAATTCCCAGAGCTTACTCAAACTCATGTCTGTTGAGTTGGTGATACCATCCAACCATCTCATCCTCTGTTATCCCCTTCTCCTCCTGCCTTCAATCTTTCCAAGCATCGGGGTCTTTTCCAATGAGTCAGCTCTCCACATCAGGTGGCCAAAGTATTGGAGTTTCAGCTTCAGCATCATTTTTTCCAATGACTACTCAGGACTGATCTCGTTTAGGATGGACGGTTGGATCTCCTTGCAGTCCAAGGGACTCTCAAGTCTTCTCCAACACCACACTTCAAAAGCATCAATTCTTCGGCACTCGGCTTTCTTTATAGTCCAACTCTGACATCTATGCATGACTACTGGAAAAACCACAGCCTTGACTAGATGGACCTTTGTTGGCAAAGTAATGTCTCTGCTTTTTAATATGCGTTCTAGGTTGGTCATAACTTTCCTTCCAAGGAGCAAGCATCTTTTAGTTTCATGGCTGAAGACACCGTCTGCAGTGATTTTGGAGCCCAAAAAAATAAAGTCTGTCACTATTTCCACTGTTTCCCCATCTATTTCTGATGACGTGATGGGACCAGATGCCATGATCTTCGTTTTCTGAATGTTGAGTTTTAAGCCAACTTTTTCACTCTCCTCTTTCACTTTCATCAATGGGCTCTTTAGTTCTTCACTTTCTGCCATAAGGGTGGTGTCATCTGCATATCTGAGGTTACTGATAGTTCTCCTTGATTCCAGCTTGTGCTTCATCCAGCCCAGCATTTCTCATAATGTAGTCTGCATAGAATTTAAATAAGCCGAGTAACAATATACAGCCTTGACGTACTCCTTTCCCTATTTGGAACCAGTCTGTTGTATGAAACACAAACATGGTATAAACGATGAGTACATGCTTGCTAACAATACTTGAGAATCACGATTAGAAGAAAATATAGTTTATGAATCAGATTTAAGCAAGTTTCACATTTAGAGAACTGATTGTGACCATAGACCCATATTTTGCTTTTTGTTATTGTTTTTACATTCTTTTTTTTCACTACTAAAGAACCATACATTTTGAATGACATTTGGAAAGGACATTTGGTTCTCTAATATCCTAACTGTGATTTTACAAGTTTATTGGAGGATATAAAATAAAAGTTAAAAATATGACTTTTAAGTAGGGTGGTCATCCCTGCCAGTTTACCCAGAAGAATTCTGGTTTATGCCTTTTCCCTGGGTAACTATTAATAATACCCACTTTTATCCTCCATATGTCTGCTCTGGATAATAAATTATATAGTCAGTTTAATTTTAAATAAATGTCAAACATTTATATTATATTCTAAAGAAATCTGGGACAAGAAAACTACCTAATTAAATAATAGCAAAGTTAAATAGTCATTCTTTGTGGGAGTAAAAAAAGAAAAAGACTTCAATTTATCATGTTGTTAGAAATATAGCATCACGTCTAAAGTCTGAAAGGAAACTCATTTTCAGCCACAACTGCTGTGCTTTAGGGATCTGGATTAAAACTCATCATTATCTTTCTATTAATACCCTTCCCCAGACCAATCAGTGGTCATATGGTGTTTACAGACGCTGGACACTGAGCTGTCTTGAATGGCCTTTGTATTGCAATACAATCAGATTATGCTTAATCTAAACGCTGTGTGTCCTTTATAGAACAGACAAATCCTAATCCCCCATTTACAAAAGTAAAGCCAGTCCAGTCTCTGATGGTTAGCTATTCATTTTTTCCTCTTTAAAAAAAAAGAAAAGAAAAGAAACTTGAAGTGACGGAAGTTAAAATAAAATTTAAATTCACTAGTTTAAATTAGTCTAAAAATAAGTATTTGGAAGTTTTGAGCATTAGTTCAAGTGCTCTTTTGCTAGCCTAACATATGTTATTACAAAAACACAATTCTTTTCTTTTAAATAATGTAGATTTAAAAAAGAAACTACCCCTACTATTCTAAAACAACAAAGAAAATTTGAAAAGCATCTCATTTCCTCTTCTAAATCACTTGAGAGTTAATCTTGAAGCTCAGATTAGTTAGGCATACTTACCAGTTAAGCAGTAATGATGTTTAAAAGCAGAAGTCCCACAAGATGACTCACCAAACAATTCTGAAATGAGCCCTTTGCCATTTTATTACACTGTAGTCAAGTCCTGCCTTCCCATGAGCCTTTTGAGATTTGCTGTCATTTTCAAGGAAGTGCAGGGGAGTGGGGGACAAAGTGTAATTGAAGGCAACATTCCATCCCTTCCTTAACTCACAGCTTTCACCATCTGCCAGCCCAACTTTCTTTTTTTTCACTGTCATCCCCTTCCTCCCAGGATCCCAGAATTCAACATGTTGTTAGAAATATAGCATCACGTCTAAAGTCTGAAAGGAAACTCATTTTCAGCCACAACTGCTGTGCTTTAGGGATCTGGATTAAAACTCATCATTATCTTTCTATTAATACCCTTCCCCAGACCAATCAGTGGTCATATGGTGTTTACAGACGCTGGACACTGAGCTGTCTTGAATGGCCTTTGTATTGCAATACAATCAGATTATGCTTAATCTAAACGCTGTGTGTCCTTTATAGAACAGACAAATCCTAATCCCCCATTTACAAAAGTAAAGCCAGTCCAGTCTCTGATGGTTAGCTATTCATTTTTTCCTCTTAAAAAAAAAAGAAAAGAAAAGAAACTTGAAGTGACGGAAGTTAAAATAAAATTTAAATTCACTAGTTTAAATTAGTCTAAAAATAAGTATTTGGAAGTTTTGAGCATTAGTTCAAGTGCTGTTTTGCTAGCCTAACATATGTTATTACAAAAACACAATTCTTTTCTTTTAAATAATGTAGATTTAAAAAAGAAACTACCCCTACTATTCTAAAACAACAAAGAAAATTTGAAAAGCATCTCATTTCCTCTTCTAAATCACTTGAGAGTTAATCTTGAAGCTCAGATTAGTTAGGCATACTTACCAGTTAAGCAGTAATGATGTTTAAAAGCAGAAGTCCCACAAGATGACTCACCAAACAATTCTGAAATGAGCCCTTTGCCATTTTATTACACTGTAGTCAAGTCCTGCCTTCCCATGAGCCTTTTGAGATTTGCTGTCATTTTCAAGGAAGTGCAGGGGAGTGGGGGACAAAGTGTAATTGAAGGCAACATTCCATCCCTTCCTTAACTCACAGCTTTCACCATCTGCCAGCCCAACTTTCTTTTTTTTCACTGTCATCCCCTTCCTCCCAGGATCCCAGAATTCACTGTCAAAATCCTGATGCCATCTTCTCTCATACTTTGTGAGACTTCAGTGAGACTAAATTTGGGGGAATGTTCCTTTCTAAATTTTACCTTGTCTCTGTGAGTCAGTCACATGACCTGGAAATGAGAGCCTAAATTTAGTAAAGGATAGGTAGATAGAGAAGTAACAAGTACAAAAACCAGCTATCCAAAAGGTAGCTACCACCCTCATATATGACAGAGCTTGGAGTTTGGAACTGTCTCAAAGGAATAGAGTTCAATGTTTAAATTAATATGGGAATAATTTTTTCTAAAGGCATTAGGAAGGGAAAGAGTGTTTCCACCAAGGCTGAGAGCACACTATTTCTTAATGCAACTCTGTGAAGCCACAAATAAAACAACAAAACAGGCAAGGGCTTTGATGTACTCATGGGTTTTCTTCAGGGTTGGATGTGGAAGACAGGCTTGTTAACAACAACAAAAAGATGGCATTTCAACTCTAACTTGATAACTTGATTTCACTCCTGCTAAAATACTCAGACATCCATTCCCCAGCCCCATCCATCTCTATGAAGCAAAGGTTCTATGGAGAGCTCTGCTAAAAAGCAAAAATATTCTTGCAAGGTGCCTTTAAAATATGCAGCACCCTTCCTTAAAACAGAGGGTCAGCTGCAAAATATCTCTCCAATGCAAACAAGAGATCCGTATCTAAAATAAGGTGATGGCTAGTTTTGTTTTGTTTTAATCCAGTTTAAAAGTTATCGAGAATAAAATCTCTGCCTTGATTCCTCTCACTGCCTAGCATCCACCCAAAAATTGTATACCAAAAATAAACATCAACTGCTCTTGGATCTATAAATAATGCAATAAGAAAGGTAAATTTTGAAGCTAGAAATTCATAAGATATACATCAAAGAAAATTTTAGTTGACTTCTGGTTTATAGATCAATTGAAAATGTTCAAATCCTTCATCCATTCAACACTTATGTTCCCATCATGTTCTAAGTACTACAGTGGACAAGACAAATTGGAAACTCACCCTACCTTTATTGATATTAAACCCTAATAGAGAGACATTAATTAAGGTGATAAAATGCTACAGCATACTATAAGTGGGGCTTCCCAGGTGGCTCAGTGGTAAAGAACCCACCGGCCGATGCAGGAAATGCAGTGTTGGGAAGATGCCCTGGGAAGGAAATGGCAACCTATTCCAGGATTCTTGCCTGGAAAACTCCACACATAGAGGAGTCTAGAGGACTGGAGTCCATGGGGTCGCGGAGTCGAACACAGCCAAGCATGCATGCATACTGTGAGAGCCTGATAAATGCTTCAACCCGCCCTTAATTTATTAACAGCCTGTTAGATGTGCCTGTTTTTAAGCTTCCTAAAAGTGAAATTATGCAGTATTTATTCTTTTGTGAGTTTAGTTGATTTTGTTGTATTTATAAATCATTCATTTCCATTGATCTATGGTATTCTATGAATACATCATGGCTTATTTATCTAGTCTACTATAAATTGACATTTGAGTACTTTTCAGTTCACTCTACTACAAATGATGCTCCAATGAACACCTTGTGTACTGGAGACAAAGGTACAGATACCTGTGGAATGGCCAGGTCTGACTTATATACTTATTGTTTGTAACACAGACTTTCAAACAAAGCAGATTTAAGATAGGAATAGGAAGGAAATCACAAAAGAACAAAGCGAGTAAAAATACATCCTATAAAGAACAGCTGGACCAAATGCAAACATTATTTATTAAATTGATTATTAATTCTTTCACTGTGAGTGCATCACACCATCATACCACATACCATTTAGGAACAAAGGCCTTCTCACTAAAAACGATTTATTAAAAGTACAACATAAACCTATTTCTACCTTGCAGTTTGATTAAGTAAAATTTTAAAAAGAATAAACCCTTTATTTAATTTTATCTTTCAAATGATTTGCTTTAACATTAAGCAAACCATCATACTGTGAGTGGCTACAGTAGTGCTAAAAAGAAGGTAGAAAAGAACCTAAAAGGAAACTTTTGGAGAGAAATGACTCTTAGTTTTCATGAAGTCTGAGAGTTTGAAAAATACATCAAGACTTGAAAACCTGTTCTCTAAATGGGCCTACATAACCAAATCACTGGCAACCATATTTCTGAAAATATTTCACAAAGCTTGCATGATTTGATATATATAGGTTTTATGCATTGACTGGATTCTGTGCCTGGAATTTTTCCCAGTGATCATCTCACGTTTTTATTCCTAGGATCAATAATGTCAGATGATGTAAAGACTTGTTAGCCAAGTACAGTGACTTAGAAGGAAAGAAAGAGAAAGGAGGGGGAAGAGGGAGAAAGGGAAGGTGAGAGACAGGAAGGAAAGAAGAAAAGGGAGGGAGGGAGGAAAGTAGGAAGGAAGGGAAGGAGAAAGGGAGGGAGGCAAGATTTCCACAATCCTCCAAACCAGTAACTCAAAGGATAAATAGATTTTTTAAAAAAAAAGAAGCTGCAAAAGAGTGAAAGCACTTCAACAATAACTATACAAAACATTCTATTGAACAACTAGGTTTTAGTTAAGAAAAACAACCAGCTTTAAATCATTTGCACCATTCCATTGTCTTTCCAAAGCATCCTAAAATATAATAAAAGACCAAACACCAAAACACTTCGCTGATAAACAATTCTATATTGTTGATAATATTTCTCCAGATAGGTTAAGAGACTGTTTGCTGCAAAGGAATGAAATATTCTTCCTGGTTTTCAGTGATTAAAATAGCTTTCTTAGGAATAATGGTAATTCACTTACTAGAGAAAAATTAAATGAACTAGCAACTGGAAATCCACATTAAAAAAATAAATCTAGATAATACCCTTCACAAAAATTAACTCAAGGTATCATAGATGTAACTGTAGATCACAGAATAATGAGACTTCTAGAAGATCAGAGAAAATCTCAGTGATCATGGATTTGATGGTAGTTTTTAGATGCAGCACCAAAAGCTTGATTCATGAGGAAAAAACCGGATAAGTGGAACTTCAGTTCAGTTCAGTCGCTCAGTCATGTCCGACTCTTTGCGACCCCATGAATCGCAGTATGCCAGGCCTCTCTGTCCATCACCAGCTCCCGAAGTTCACTCAGACTCACGTCCATTGAGTCCATGATGCCATCCAGCCATCTCATCCTTGGTCGTCCCCTTCTCCTCCTGCCCCCAATCCCT
The DNA here is from genome assembly GCA_006408695.1 of Aepyceros melampus. NCBI lineage: Eukaryota > Metazoa > Chordata > Mammalia > Artiodactyla > Bovidae > Aepyceros > Aepyceros melampus. The sequence continues at coordinate 49,126 of SJXQ01002758.1, forward strand.
CCCAGCATCAGGGTCTTTTCCAATGAGTCAACTCTTTGCATGAGGTTGCCAAAGTACTGGAGCTTCGGCTTCAGCATCATTCCTTCCAAAGAAATCCCAGGGCTGATCTTCAGAATGGAGTGGTTGGATCTCCTTGCAGTCCAAGGGACTCTCAAGAGTCTTCTCCAACACCACAGTTCAAAAGCATCAATTCTTCAGTGCTCAGCCTTCTTCACAGTCCAACTCTCACATCACACAACACTGGAAAAACCATAGCCTTGACTAGAAGGACCTTAGTCGGCAAAGTAATGTCTCTGCTTTTGAATATGCTATCTAGGTTGGTCATAACTTTTCTTCCAAGAAGTAAGCGCCTTTTAATTTCATGGCTGCAGGGACCATCTGCAGTGATTTTGGAGCCCAAAAAAATAAAGCCGGACACTGTTTCTACTGTTTCCCCATCTATTTCCCATGAAGTGATGGGGCCAGATGCCATGATCTTCGTTTTCTGAATGTTGAGCTTTAAGCCAACTTTTATTTGAGCATTACTTTACTAGCATGTGAGATGAGTGCAATTGTGTGGTAGTTTGAGCATTCTTTGGCATTGCCTTTCTTTGGAATTGGAATGAAAACTGACCTTTTCCAGTCCTGTGGCCACTGAATTTCACTGAACTGAAAAAAGTCTTCTCTGTGAAAATACCGTTAAGGGAATAAAAAGCAAGTCACAGACTGGGAGAAAATATTTGCAAAACACTTATCTAATATAGAATTTGTGTCTAAAATGTACTAAAAACTCTTAAAACTCAACAATAAGAAACAACACAATTTAAAAAAGGGTAAAAGATCTGAATAGACACTCTCAACCAAGAAGATACACAGATGGTAAATACAAATATGAAATGATGCTCCATAGCATATGTAATCAGGGAATTGCAAATTAAAACTACAAGATACCTATTACAATGGCCAAATCTGGAACACTGACAATACCAAATGCTGGTAAGGATGTGGAACAATAGGAGCTCTCATTCACTGCCAGTAGGCATATAAAATGGTCAGTTCAGTTCAGTTGCTCAGTCGTGTCCGACTCTCTGCGACCCCATGAATCGCAGTACGCCAGGCCTCCCTGTCCATCACCAACTCCCGGAGTTCATCCAGACTCATGCCCATCGAGTCAGTGACGCCATCCAGCCATCTCATCCTCAGTCGTCCCCTTCTCCTCCTGCCCCCAATCCCTCCCAGCATCAGAGTCTTTTCCAATGAGGCAATTCTTCGCATGAGGTTGCCAAAGTACTGGAGCTTCGGCTTCAGCATCATTCCTTCCAAAGAAATCCCAGGGCTGATCTCCTTCAGAATGGACTGGTTGGATCTCCTTGCAGTCCAAGGGACTCTAAAGAGTCTTCTCCAACACCACAGTTCAAAAGCATCAATTCTTCAGTGCTCAGCCTTCTTCACAGTCCAACTCTCACATCATACAACCACTGGAAAAACCATAGCCTTGACTAGAAGGACCTTAGTTGGCAAAGTAATGTCTCTGCTTTTGAATATGCTATCTAGGTTGGTCATAACTTTTCTTCCAAGGAGTAAGCATCTTTTAATTTCATGCAAAATGGTAAGCTACTTAAAAACACAGACAGTTCTTACAGAGTCAAATATAGTTTTACCATATGATGTAGTATTTGTGCTTCTGGATATTTGCCCAAATAAGTTGAAAACTTATGTTCACCCCAAAGCCTGTGTATAGATGATTATAGCAGCTTTATGCATAATTGCCAAGACTTGGAAGCAACTAAGATGTCTTTCAATTAGTGAATGGATAAAGAAATTGTGGCATATCCATACAATGGAGTATTATTTGGCAATAAAAAGAAATGAGCTACTAAGCCACACAGGAATTTTAAATGAATACTGTTAAGTGGAAAAAAAAAAAAAAACAGTCTGAAAAGGCCACATACTCTATGATTCCAACTATAAGATTTTCTAGAAAAGGCAAAACTATGGAGACAATAAAAAAATCAGTGGTTTTCAGTGGTTGGGAAGGGGAGAGAGAGATGAATTGTTAGAGCACAGAAGATTTTTAGGTCAGTGTCACTATTATATTTGATATGGCAAAGGTGGATAACAATATGCATTTGACAAACCCATAGAACAGTACAGTATAAACTGTCAACCCTAATGTATACTATGAACCTTAGTTAATAGTAATGTATCAATATTGGTTTATCAATTGTAAGAAATATACCATACAAATGCAAGGTGATAAGAATGGGGAAACTGAGGAGTGAAAGAGTATATATAGGGAACTCTAATTTCTCCTTGATTTTTCTATAAGCCTAAAACTTAAAAAAAAAAATAGTCTGGTGATAGAAAAAAAACTAAATGAACTGATATAAGCTTTAATGCAGTTAAAATATCTGAAAATACAGTATGACATGATGAAATAGAAAACAAGAGAAATAGCACTTGAGTCCTGAATTCAAAAGGCCTGGTCTGTACAGACTTTCTTTTCCAGGCAGTGTCAATAATAATAATAATGATGACAACGATGACGATGGTGGTGGCAGTAGTGGATAACAGTCACTGTGCATTTATAAAGTGCCAGGCACTATGCTATACATTTTATGCATTTTCTAATGTAATCTTCACATAACCTGATGAAAAGCTTTAATGCAGTTAAAATATCTGAAAATACAGTATGACATGATGAAATAGAAAACAAGAGAAATAGCACTTGAGTCCTGAATTCAAAAGGCCTGGTCTGTACAGACTTTCTTTTCCAGGCAGTGTCAATAATAATAATAATGATGACAACGATGACGATGGTGGTGGCAGTAGTGGATAACAGTCACTGTGCATTTATAAAGTGCCAGGCACTATGCTATACATTTTATGCATTTTCTAATGTAATCTTCACATAACCTGATGAGAAATGTACTGTTACCCTGGTTTTTCAAATAAGGAAACAGGAGCTTTTCCAGTTCACATAGCTAGTAAACGGTGAGCAGGTACACACCCCACTGTGCACTCTTAACCACAGTGCTACTTCACATTTTACTACAAAGGGAAGATGCATTGAAATTATATGAACATGCACCCAAGTTTGCAAATTTATCAGATTAGGTCATGTGAAAAAACACGGTAGAAAAGTGGGCTTATCATCTAAATTGTGTGTGTGGTTTGTTTGTTTGTTTTTTTAAAAACCTGTTCAGAAGGCTGTCTTTTCACCTTGCTTATAGTTTCCTTTGTTGAGAAGAAGCTTTTAATTTTAATTAGATCCCATTTGTTTATTTTTGCTTTTATTTCCAGTATTCTGGGAGGTGGATCATAGAGGATCCTGCTGTGATTTATGTCACAGAGTGTTTTGCCTATATTCTCCTCTAGGAGTTTTATAGATTCTGTTCGTACGTTTAGGTCTTTAATCCATTTTGAGTTTATTTTTGTATGTGGTGTTAGAAAGTGATCTAGTTTCATTCTTTTACAAGTGGTTGACCAGTTTTCCCAGCACCACTTGTTAAA
>SJXQ01002758.1:54413-114045 GCA_006408695.1 Aepyceros melampus
ATACAAGATGCTTGGGACTGTTGCACAGGGATGATCCAGAGAGTTGATATGGGGTGGGAGGTGTGGGGGTTTCAGGATTGGGAACTCATGTACACCCGAGATGGATTCATGTATGGCAAACCAATACAGTAATGTAAAGTAAAATAAAGTAAAAAAATAAATAAATAAAATTTTAAAATACATAAAAAATAAACCTGTGACCTACATATACTTAACCATACTTGCATAAAATGAAACTATGATCTCTAATTTTCTACATGTAGTCTTTCTTGAAAGCAGATATCAGTGCTTTCATGGCCCAGAAATTTGCTCAAATATTCCTTTCAAGAGAAAAAGAGAGGTCAGTTCAGTTCCAGTAAATCATAGGTGTGTGGGCAAGGGAGTAGGCCCTGGGCTGAGAGGGGAGAGACCTGAATTGTGGTCCAAGCCCTGTCACTCCTGACTTTGACAGACGTGTCAAACATGTCTGCCTCTTGGGAACTGGACTTAAAGAGACTAATAATGAAAATCTCTGGGTACCTTCTAGTGCTCTGATTCATGTACATGTGACCTTGAAGATTATCAATTCTTCTGATGGAAAAACTCAGTCATAAGGCATGAAGAAATTATGACAGGGTATAGAGTTTCATCTCAATTTAGGCAAGCCTGCCTTAGGTAGCAGTGTCCAGAGGTAGATCTGAGGTTCAGTGGAATAGCCTCTTTCCACAGACAAATCTCAAAGGAGCAGAATAGTCAGATTAATTACAATTGTCAGTATTAGGAAGATCAATTCCTGCTGGATTCTGGATAACCACGACCCTGTGCAAAACTGAAAAAAAAAAATTCTGGCCTGTGCTATGTTTACAAAGGAATCTCCCTCCTCCTAACAAGGCATCCTACCCCTCCACTGCCAAATCCCTGCCCCTCTTCACTTCCACACCTCTTGGGGCATTCCTCCCAGGATGGTCCTTGAAGTTTCCTAGGTGCTACAAGATATTCACCTCTTCTTTTAAAAATGCAGTCTTGCTGCAGCTCCTCTAGGATTTACAAGGAAAGTAAACAGATTAAAATGAATCAGACTACAGTATAAATGGCTGAAAGGAACTTAAACCTTCCAGAGTCAGTATTTGAATCTTGTGTGTGTGTGTGTGTGTGTGTGTGCAATAAAGTTTTATTAAAGCATAAAGGAGATAGAGAAAGCNAAGTAAACAGATTAAAATAATCAGACTACAGTATAAATGGCTGAAAGGAACTTAAACCTTCCAGAGTCAGTATTTGAATCTTGTGTGTGTGTGTGTGTGTGTGTGTGCAATAAAGTTTTATTAAAGCATAAAGGAGATAGAGAAAGCTTCTGACATAGACATCAGAAGGGGGCAGAAAGAGTACCCCCTTGCTAATGTTAGCAATGGAATTATATAATCTCTAATTAGTTATTCAGTTCAGTTCAGTTGCTCAGTCGTGTCCGACTCTTTGCAACCCCATGAATCGCAGCACGCCAGGCCTCCCTGTCCATCACCAACTCCCAGAGTTCACTCAAACTCACGGCCATCGAGTCAGTGATGCCATCCAGCCATCTCATCCTCTGTCATCCCCTTCTCCTCCTGCCCCCAATCCCTCCCAGCATCAAAGTCTTTTCCAATGAGTCAACTCTTTGAATCAAAAGAATGTCTGGAGGTTGTTAAGACCTCACTAGACCTACTCCCATAATTTACATTTTAAGATAATAGGATTAGCCAGAAGGTTTTTTCCAGAGACTGTCTTCAAGCAGGATACATTATTGTTATGTAACCCTAAGGAATGTAGAGGGGAAAGAAGTTTGTCCTTTCTTCCTCCTTGAGCACTCCAGACCCCTCTCTCCTTGGGGACCCATAGACTTTTTATCAACCTGCCTTGGAAATGACTCTCTCAGTATGAGGTCAAATGTTAGAGAATTTATTCTGCTTTTTAATTTGGTTGATCAGCTTCTAATTTGACTCCAATGGTGAAGTGAAGTCACTCAGTCGTGTCCGACTCTTTTGTGACCCCATGGACTGCAGCCCACCAGGCTCCTCAGCCCATGAGATTCTCCAAGCAAGAATACTGGAGTGGGTTGCTATTTCCTTCTCCAGGGGATCTTCCCGACCCAGGGATAGAACCCGGGTCTCCCGCATTGGAGGCAGACGCTTTAACCTCTGAGCCACCAGGGAAGCCAATGGAGAAAGTCTTATTGCTTCTTCATTGGGAGACCCTTGGTGATGTTAACGGCAATTTTCCAATATGTTTTCAGTTAATTTACAGACACGCAGCTCCCTTAGTGTCACATGGATACCGTGGAACTGAGAGATGGGCATTGACTGGAAAATGCCTATCTTTTTTTTTTTATTATTAATTTTTATTTTTTAGTCTGTTTTGCTTTACAATACTGTATTCGTTTTGCTATACATTGACATGAATCAGCCACGAGTGTATACATAAACCTTTCAAAAGTAAAATTTGGATAAGTAAGAGGAAGTTTTGTGGGCTTTTAAAATTGATTAATTTTTAGGAGAGGAAATCATGCTATTCTCGGACCTCCTGTCTTTATCACCCATTCGACTTTAGATTAGCAAATCAGAAAAACAAAAGGAGACCCCAAGCAACCCAGCACTCCACTTCTAAAAGATTGCTAATTCAAACCAAATCCTCTCTGCAAGATGCCAGGATGTACATGTTCTGTGGGCTAACAATGAAATTGCTGGCCTAAATTGTCAAATATACATTTTATGATACATCACACTCGACACTAATAATCAAAGCATCCAAGAATTACAGATACACTGAGAGAAAATATTCAAGACATAACTGCAATTAATTTTTGTTTCATGAGTAAACAAACCATGCCAAGAGTAGAAGTGATTTTGCTGCCATTACCTTCAACAAGAAACTTTTTATTCATTTGAAGTTTCTCTGGTTTGGGTTCCAAGTAACAATGTTATATAAAAAGTTTTTCAAAGTTACCATATGGCTTCTCTAAAGCCTGTAGGATCCATTATTTCACATTTCTCTAAGTATATCACGCTGGACAAAAAAAAACTGAAATATACATGTATATTTACATGTATGTACAAAAACATTAAACAACCAGACACTGTGTAATTTTAACTAATTTAGACCCAATTGAACATACCCTTTTCACTTTTTCACCCTTTTGTTTCCCCAGATGTGCCCATATTTTAACTATCTCGGGAGAATACAAAGGAAAATCATATAAATAAAATGATCTTTTTCTTTTTCTTTGAAACTATTTAGACCTCACAAATAAGACACATGAAAACCACTGCTCTATAGAAGATGACTACCTAAAAAAACAATGAAAACACACACATCAATATTCTCTCTCTCTCTCTCTTTCACACACACACACACACACACACACACACACAGTATCCTACTAAAAATATGTATATATAATTCTTAGGTATTAAGTTAGAAGATTAACAAGAGGGGAAAGTACTAATGCTAGGATCAAAGCAAGAAGAATTATTACTGCATGGTCCTTTAAAGTTCTATGAGTGTATCGATACCCATTATGTCACACTGATGAAGCTGCCCTATTTACTAATGGTAAGTACCTGCCCTGCTGTCTCATCAGAGCTTAAAGTTAAAGATGACTAATGGTGTTTTCAAAGCTTGGAAGTACTGAATACATCTTTCTATACAGTTTTGACTTTTAAACCATGTTAATGCTTTATATATTAATAATTTAAATTTAAATAAGGATGGAAGAAACTGAATTTGGTTTGAAACACAAACAAATAAATCTAATTGTATGTCAGACAGACAAGATAACCATACAGAAGAATGGAGGTAACTTCTGAATGCAGTATACGACTTACATCCTCAATGAAATATTTTCTATGGGCAGAAAGAAAAGTGGCGTGATCTTGGACTTAATGAGTTTATTGCTGGTACTGGGATTGACATCACGATTTTCAAATTTGGGGGAGGGGGTTAATGTAACCACAAATTAGTAAATATTAATATATTGATATTGTTGGGAACCAGGAATTTCTCTGTGGGAGAAAGGAGATACAGAAATAGAATGGGAGAAGGAGAAAATGTGCTGTCATGTTGGATTGGAATTCAAGGTATTAGTAAGAACTTATGATTCTCTGCATGTATCTACTAGCTCTGTCCACTGAATGCTTCCAGAAGCAAAAACACCTTCCCTCTGTAAACAATGATATGCTGGTAACAATAAACACGTCTAGTTCCAAGATACTGGTTTCTAAATGTCATTCTCCACTAAAATAAACCAGGACATTTGGAGAAATCACTGATTCTTAGTCTAGGGAAGAAAAAGCACAAAGTATTGCCTAAAACCTGTTTCTATACTGGAGAAAAAAGAAAGTACTCAAAAATGGATCAAAATTGTTAGCTTGAAGGGGCCATCACTAAATTTGGGACAATTATAGCATCAAGATGTCTAATGACATGACTGGATTACAGCATGACTTTTTAATCATGGAATCCATGGATTTTTTTAAATGGGGATAGGAGGAGGAAAAGTCTTTACAGAAGCCAGCCAACTAATGACTATAGAATAAACAAGAGAAAGTCATCATTTTCACAACCACCATAGTAACAGCCAGTTCAAGAAAGATGCATCTGAAGATGCTAATATCATTAAGTGAAAGGCAATTAGGAAACAAGATAGTCATGGAGTCTCAAAGTATCTTGCCTCAGATTACTTATTGATTGCAAAGGGAAAAGATACCCTTACAGTGCAGAAATCTGGCAGAGACACCTTTACCAGTGATTGAGTTTAATGTCATCAACGTTACGACAAACCACCATCATGAGCCACTTGATACACACCTATGGAGCATTCTTGACAAATATATTTAACCTGAATCTAATCATGAGGAAACACCAGACAAATCCAATTGAGAGAGATTCTGAAGAACTGGCTTATAGTCTTCAAAAATATCAATACTGTTCTAAAAACTCAGCCACAAAGGCCATGATTGGAACAATTTGAAATTTTTCAATATAGGCTATATAGTAGGTAAAAGTATTATATTGTTAAATTTCTTGGACATGATCAAATAGATGCTGAAGTATTTAAGTGCATGGTGAAAAGTTATAATGTCTGCAACAAACATTGAAATGCTTCAGCAAAACCAAACAAAACCCAAGTGTGCACACAAAGAGAAAGGGATAAAGCAAAGGTGACAAATTATTGCCAACTGGTGACTCTACATGAGTGGTTTTGCAACTTTTCTGCATATTTGCAATTTTTCAAAATAAAAAATTGTTGGGAGAGGGTGGGAATCCTTAATGTATTTAAGGGACACTTTCATACATGCTTTGACCCCAGAACTCTTTAACTCTCTATTATTCAAGTAGGACCACGTCTTTTGGGGTATGCAGAAATAACAGGGGCATGAGAGTGCCTGTGGGGTGTTGGTGGGCACAGAGGCTGGGAAAACCTCAGAAAAAGCTTTCGGAGTGTGACACCTGCTGGAACACAGGGCCTTCCTTACTGTGCCCTGCCGCGCCCTGCACCACCTGCCCCTTCGGTTCTCAACTCCTGCCTCTCCTGCTCGTGTACATAGTCCTCCTCCCTACTTCCCTTTTTCTGTTCCTCATGACCACCGAGCCCCCTCCTCCTTGGACTTGCGTTCTCTGTGCCCCCTGCTCGGAAGCGCTGCCTGCAGACCCTCATGCACTGTAAGCATCATATCATGGAGGTCTTGGCTGGAGCATCCTTCCCGCCATCACCAGCTCTAGAGTGACCCTGCACTCCTGTGTGCACTCTGAGATCATCTTCTTAAAGTTTCTCTGCACTCACTCACCCCATGGCACAAGTTAGAAATGATCATATTTATGCATTTGTTTATTGGTTTGTCAGCCATCCTCCCGTGAAGCAGCCTCATCTCTCGTGGCCACTGCTGTAACCCAGGGCCTTGATCAGTACCTAGTGTACTCCATAAACACTTAGGGACTTAATGGACCGGAGGTGCTAACACACTGCACAGCCCTGTGGATTAAACACTGTATTGCCTTCCCCACAGTATCTGCATTTAGAGCAATAAAATAAAAATGCAAAATGAAGAGAATTTGAGTCGATAGCCTCTCTTGTATTTCTCTTAAGACTAATTCAAGATACCTGAATCAATGCTCTTGTTTTCTAATGAAACAAAAGAATATTTGCAAACAATCACATATCCTAGCAAAAATGAATCTTCTGGTCCTTGCAAGGATAAATGAATGAGGGGATGTAACTGCTGCTTCGTCTGCCCACAGCACTCTAGTCACCAGCCAGAGAAGATCATTAAACAATTGAAGGTGGGAATCTATTCTGCCTTTACTTCATTAAATCATACATCATTTTTATATGTGAGCCGCCAGGCTATAAATCATGTAAGACAGAATGAGAGCTAATTAAAGGGTCAGCTGAGCATATAATTTTGAATTCCTAGGTACCCAAAAACTGAGATTGACAATAAATATGATGAAACCCTGAATCATTTGCTAAGTAATAAAGCACGGATTTTCAAGCTGCCAACTTCCTATAACAAATTTTCATATTTAAAAAACTCCATATTGAATGTAAGTCTTATATGGTAGTGAACTTTCATTTATCTGGAATACTTCATTGAAATATACTTAGATTTTGTTTTTTGTTTTTTGGTAAGGATTACAAGGTCAAAAAATACCAGTGAATTGCATTCTCATTTCAGATTGAAGTTCACTCTTGAGATAAGCAATATTATTGTTAATTGTATTGTTAATACAACATCTTTCCTCCAAAGTATGTTCAGGGAAAGCAGGTTAGTATAAAGAAATTCCATGTGTCAAGAGGCAAAATGAAAATGGAGTTAGACCACGATGGCCACGGTCACTGAACAAGTCAGAAGCCATTCTGAGAGTAGAACCTGAAGAGACACGTGACTTACAGTGGTTTTCCCTCCTCCAAATACACTGCTTCACCTAAACAGTGAGGGTGTGCAAGTTTTATGCATTTTACATTTGCATTCCTTGCAACAGAGAACTTTCACATTAGAAAAAATCTCACTATCTTACTTAAACACTGTGATAAACATCAAGACTATTTTCCTACTTGTAAAGATCTTCATGGTTCTAAAATAGAGCTTGAGATCTAACACACTGAGATAGCACAGTCAGGTATAAATACTAGGCTACAGTTTTTAAAAGAAGAAAGGTACTAACCTTCTATCAGCACTGTAATTTAAAACCTAAAAAAAAACAAAACAGGGTACTTTTTGACAGTCTTGCATGATAATTAGGACTTTGCCAACTTTTAAGTCTACTTCAGAATTACAGCTAAAAGAAACTAAAATGTTAAACAGACCAACAGTTTATTTACTATTCTTTAAAAATATAAATCTCCAATATTTCCTATTCAAGTCCCAGAGTAGAAAAAAAGTTTCCCTCTGTAAATACAGAGGCAAATAAGGTGGGAACTGATGAGGTATACAGTTCGAGGTTTCACAGCTGTACCTGTTTTTCAATCCTCTTTCCAAATAACATAATACACATTTCTCTCTGCGATCAAATAAGCAACAAAAAAGAAAGAAAAGAAAAACATAGCTTGGACAACATATTTAAAAGACTGCTTGGATCTTTTCTAATCTTATGCTCCACCATGAACCACTAATCATAACAACATTGGCATTTCAGTATGTACAAAACAAGAAAAACTTCACAGCAAACCCTGCTTGCACAATAGTGCGTCTTTTTTACCTTGGTCTTCAAGTATTTGGAGTATCTCACTTCTGATCACATGGAAAGTGTGGCAATTATTCTTTGCTACACCTCACCCCAGCATCACTGTTATAACTCATAGGGTCCCATCCTCTCCACAACTACAAAGGAAATGCTTATTGCTCTGCCATTTCCAAAAGAAGATTCCTCAGGAAAAGAAAAGCACATGTTTCCATGGGATGTAAAGCTATATATAGATAGATGTATAAATATCTATATGGCTAGATCTACAAGCAAAAAATAGCAAACAAGAATACTGGGAGCTTCATGATATCTCTAGTCTATCACATTTGAGCACTATTCACTCTTTCCTAACAAAGAACCAGTAATTTGATTTTTTTTTCATGGCTAAATTATGGAAGCTAAAATTAACTTATATAAACCTACCTTTAAAGTATATATACACATATATAAACACACACATATTTATGTATACATGTTTTTGCTTCAAAGAATATTAACCAAAAAGAAACAGACTGAGCTAAATATCAGTTATTATTGTAAATAGAAAAAAATAGCATTTTGCTGTTCTTTGCAAATTTCACACTGAAGTCCTTTTCAGCTTCAGTGCAACATATTCTGCCCTCATTTAAAGAACACAGTGTACTATAAACCAACTGGAGGAGAAGGCTATCTAGAAATGACATTTCTTCCTGGATTCTTCATGGAGAATTCCTCTCCTAGAGAAGATTCTCCCCTGACTCTAGCAGAGAACTGCTTACCTTGCAGTCAGTTAAAAGATTCTTTTACTTGAAAATTTGGGGGAGGTGGGGCAGCGCATTAAAGACCAGCTGCAAAAGCTATAGTCACTGAGCCATCTAAAGATTCTTACCTCTGTTGCCATCATTAACCTTTCAACACACCTAACCCCGTGGACCTCACTAGAGAGAACTGTGTGTAGATGGAGTTTTTCCCACCACCCAAACCAACTCAAAGCTCTTGTCCATTAACTTTCATGGAAAATCATTAGCCAATGAAATGGAAATTTTTCAGACAATGAGTCACAAAAGAAATGAGCTTTCTTGAGGAAGTCTGAAGATGAGAGGTTCAAAAAGGAATGAACCAATAACAGCTTCAGAAAAATCACTGTCTTTGAGGAGAGCAGAGAATGAGACAGGAAAAGTCTTCAACTAGATCAAGCCCTGAGCCTTTGGAGTGCGAGCACTGACTCCAAGAGCCTAGACTACCAGAGAACTAACCCTATGGAGTATCAAATATGAGAAACCACTTGAATACAAGAAATCACTTGAATCCAAGACCTGGCATCACCCAACCACCAGAAGCACCCTGTGCAGGATGCCTCATCTAAACAACAAACAAAACAAAACTACAAACCCAACCATCAGGGTTTGTCGACAGGATTACTACTTCACTCAGCCTTGCCCATCAGAGGAAAAACAAACAAACAAAAACTCAACACAAATCTCACCCTATAGGAAGCTCACACAAGCCACTGGACCAACCTTAGGAGGGCAGAAACCAAATGGAAGAAAGAATTCAACCTTCTTCAAGGAAAGAATTCAACTTTCCTTGAAGCCTGGGAAAAGGAGATATCAAACAATAAGCTAAAAAAAGAATGAAAAGCCAGAGAAATACTGCACAAATGAAGGAACAAATGAGAAACACAGAAGTCCAAATAAATGAAGAGAAATAGGCAAACTACCTGCAAAAGAATTCACAACAATGATAGTAAAGATGATCAAAAACATTGAAAACAAAATGGAGGAAATGCAAAAATCAATTAACAGAGACCAAGAAGAGTTAAAGAATAAACATACAGAAACAAAAAACACAATTACTGAAATTAAAAATACTCTAGAAGGAATCAACAGCAGAATATCTGAAGCAAAAGAAAGAATCAGTGAGCTGGAAGATAAAATGGTGGAAATAACTTCTGAAGGGCAGAAGTACTTTTTACTTTTTGTAAAAAGAATGGAAAGAACTGAGGACAGTCTCAGAGACCTCTGGGACAATATCAAATGTACCAACATTCGAATTATAGGGGTCCCAGAAGAATAAGAGAAAAAGAAAGGGTATGAGAAAAATTTTTAAGAGATTATAGGTGAAAATTTCCCCAACATGGAAAAAGAAATAGTCAAGTCCAAGAGGTACAGAGAGTCCCATAAAGGATAAACCCAAGAAGAAACACACCAAGACACATACTAATCAAACTAACAAAGACTAAACAGTCCATCCTAAAGGAAATCAGTTCTGAGTGTTCACTGGAAGGACTGATGCTGAAGCTGAAACTCCAATACTTTGGCCACCTGATGCAAAGAACAGACTCATTTGAAAAGACCCTTATGCGGGGAAAGATTGAAGGCAGGAGGAGAAGGGGATGAGATGGTTGGATGGCATCACCAACTCAATGGACATGAGTTTGAGTAAACTCTAGGAGTTGGTGATGGACGGAAGCCTGGCATGCTGCAGTCCATGCAGTCAGTCACAAAGAGTCAGACATGACTGAGTGACTGAACTGAAATGAACTGAAACACAAAAAAAAGATTGTTAAAAGCAGCAAGGGAGAAACAACAAGTGACATACAAGGAAAACCCCATACACTTAACAGCTGTTCTTTCAGAAGAAACTCTGCAGGCTAGAAGGGAATGGTAGGATATATTTAAAGTATGGAAAGGGAAAAATCTACAACCAAGATTACTGTACCCTAGAGGATCTCATTCAACACACAAGCAAAAGTTAAGAGAATTCAGTACAACCAAATTAGCTTTACAACAAATGTTAAAAGGACTTATATAGTCAAGAAATACAAGAGAAGAAAACAGATCTACAAAATCAATCCCAAACAATTAAGAAAATGGTAATACGAACACATATATCAATAATTACTTTAAATGTAAACAGATTAAATGCTCCAACCAAAAGACACAGACTGGCTGAATGGCTACAAAAACAAGACCCATATATATGCTGTCTACAAGAAACCACTTCAGACCTCAAGACACATACAAACTGAAAGTGAGAGGATGGAAAAATATATTCCATGCAAATGGGAAGCAAAAGACAGCTGGAGTAGCAATACTCATATCAGACAAAATAAACCTTAAAATAAAGATTACAAGAGATAAGAAGGACATTCCATAATGATCAAGGGATCAACCCAAGAGGAAGACATAACAGTTGTAAACATATATGCACCCAACATAGGAGCACCTCAATACATAAGACAAACACTGCTGCTGCTGCTGCTGCTGCTAACTTGCTTCAGTCGTGTCCAACTCTGTGCGACCCCAGAGATGGCAGCCCACCAGGCTACCCCATCCTTGGAATTCTCCAGCAAGAACCCTGGAGTGGGTTGCCATTTCCTTCTCCAATGTGTGAAAGTGAATTCACTCAGTCATGTCTGACTCCTAGCGACCCCATGGACTGCAGCCTACACCAGGCTCCTCCGTCCATGGGATTTGCCAGGCAAGAGTACTGGAGTGGGTTGCCACTGCCTTCTCCAAGACAAACACTAACAGACATAAAAGGAGAAATTGACAGCAACACAATAATAGCAGGAGACTTTAACACCCCACTCACACCAATGGACAGATCATCAAAACAGAAAATTAATAAGGAAACACAGGTCTTAAATGATACATTAATGAGATGGATCTCATTGATACCTTCAGAACATTCCATCCAAATGCATAAGAATACACCTTCTTCTCAAGTGAACATGGAACATTCTCAGGATAGACGACATCTTGGGTCACAAATCAAACCTCAGTAAATTTAAGAAAATTGAAACCATATCAAGCATCTTCTCTGACCATAATGCTATGAGACTAGATATCAATTATAAGAAAAAAAGTGTAAGAAACACAAACACATGGAGACTGAACAACATGTTTCTAAATAACCAACAGGTGACTGAAGAAATCAAAAGGGAAATCAAAACATTTATAGAAACAAATGACAATGAAAAAAATGACAACTCAAAGCCTATGGGATGCAGCAAAAGCAGTTCTAAGAGGGAAGTTTACAGCAATACAATCCTACCTCAAGAAACAAGAAAAACAACATCGAATAGCCAACCTAACACTACATCTAAAACAACTGGAAAAGGAAGAACAGAAAGAACCCAAAATCAGTAGAAGGAAAGAAATCATAAAGATCCGAGTAGAAATAAATGAAAAAGAAATGAAAGAAACAATAGTAAAGATTAATAAAACTAAAAGCTGGTTCTTGGAGAAGATAAAATTGACAAGCCTTTAGCGAGACTCATCAAGAAAAAAGAGAAGTATCAAATCAACAAAATTAGAAAGGAAAAAGGAGAGGTTACAACAGACAATGCAGAAATACAAAGGATTGTAAGAGAGTATTATGAACAACTATATGGCAATAAAATGGATAGCCTGGAAGAAATGGACAGATTCTTAGAAAAGTTCACTTTCCCAAGACTGAACCAGGAAGAAATAGAAATTATGAACAACCCAATTACAAGCACTGAAATTGAAGCTGTGATCAAAAATCTCTGAAAAAAGAAAAGCCCAGGACCAGATGGCTTCACAGAATTCTATCAAACATTTAAAGAAGAGCTAATGCCTATCCTTCTAAAATTCTTTTAAAAAATTTCAGAGGAAGGAACACTTCAAAACTCATTCTTTGAGGCCCCATCACCCTGTCACCAAAACCAGACAAAGACAACACAAAAAAAGAAAACTACAGGCCAATATCACTGCTGAACATAGATGCAGAAATCCTCAACAAATTTTAGCAAATAGAATTCAACAACACATCAAAAAGCACATACACCATGATCAAGTTGGGTTTATTCCACGGATACAAGGATTCTTCAATACACAGAAATCAATCAATGTGATACACCATATTAACAAATCAAAAGATAAAAACCATATGATAATCTCAATAGATGCAGAAAAAGCCTTTGACAAAATTCAGCACCCATTTATGATTAAAACTTCAAAAAATAGACAAGAAGGAACCTTCCTCAACATAGTAAAGGCCATACCTGATAAGCCTACAGCAAACATTTGGAGAAGGAAACGGCAACCCACTCCAGTATTCTTGCCTGAGGAATTCCATGGACAGAGGAGCCTAGCAGGCTATACAGTCCATGGGGTCACAAAGAGTCGAACACAACTGAGCGACTGTCACACACACACAGCAAACATTATTCTCAATGGTGAAAAATTGAAAGCGTTCCCTCTAAGATCAGAAATAAGATGAGGGTGTCCATTTTTGCCACTATTATTCAACATAGTTCTAGAATTCCTAGCTGCAGCAATCAGAGAAGAAAAAGAAATTAAAGGAATCTAGATTGGAAAAGAAGAAGTAAAGCTCTCACTGTTTACAGATGACATGATACTGTACATAGAAAACCCTAAAGATAGTATCAGAAAATTACTAGAGCTAATCAGTGAATTTCACAAAGTTGCAGGAAACAAAATCAATACACAGAAATCACTTGCATTTCTATATAGTAACAATGAAAAATTAGAAAGGGAAATTAAGGAATCAATCCCATTCAACATTGCAACAAAAAAGAATTAAATATCTAGGAATAAACTTACCTAAGGAGACAAAAGAACTGTATACCGAAAAGTATAAGACTCTAATGAAAGAAATCAAAGATGTAAATAGATGGAGATATTCCATGTTCCTGGGTAGGAAGAATCAATATTGTGAAAATGACTATACTACCAAATGCAATCTACAGATTCAATGTGATCCTTATCAAATTACCCATAGCCTTTTTCACAGAACTAGAAAAAAAATTTCACTATTCATGTGGAAACACAAAAGACCTCAAATATCCAAAGAAGTCTTGAAAAAGAAGAATGGAGCTGGAGGAATCAACCTTCCTGACTCCAGATTATACTACAAAGCTACAGTCATCAAGACAGTATGGTACTGGCACAAAAACAAAAATATAGACCAATAGAACAAGATAGAAAGCCCAGAAATAAACCCATGCACCTATGGGTACCTTATTTTTGACAAAGGAGACAAGAATATATGATGGGGGAAAGACAGCCTCTTCAATAAATGGTGCTGGGAAAACTGGACCACTACATGTAAAAGAATGAAATTAGAACAGCTCCTAACACCATACACAAAGATAAACTCAAAATGGATTAAAAACCTAAATGGAAGACCAGAAACTATAAAACTCTTAGAGGAAAACATAGGCAGAACACTCTGTGACATAAATCAAAGCAAGATCCCACTTCCTAGAGTAATGGAAATAAAAACAAAAGTAAATTTCAAGTGGGACCTGATGAAACTTAAAAGCTTTTGCACAGCAAAGGAAACTAGAAGCAAGGTGAAAAGACAACCCCCAGAATGGGAGAAAATAATAGCAACTGAAAACTGACAAAGCATTAATTTCCAAAATACACAAGCAGCTCAACAACTCAATACCAGAAGAAAAAAAAAAAACCCAATCAAAAAGTGGGAAAAAGACCTAAACAGACATTTTTCCAAAGAAGACATACAGATGGCTAACAAACACATGAAAGATGCTCAACATCACTCATTATCAGAGAAATGCAAATCAAAACTACCGATGAGGTATCACCTCACACTGGTCAGAATGGTCAAAAAGTCTACAAACAATAAATGCTGGGGAAGGTGTGGAGAAAAGGGAACGTTCTTACACTGTTAGTGGGAATGTAAATTGATACAGCCACTATGGAAGACGGTATGGAGATTCCTTAAAAAACTAAGAATAAAACCACCATATGACCCAGCAATCCCACTCCTAGACATATACCCTGAGGAAACCAAAACTAAAAACACACATGTATCTCACTGTTCATTGCAGCACTATTTTCAATAGCTAGAACATGGAGGCAACCTAGATGTCCACAGACAGATGAATGGATAAAGAAGTTGTGTACACATACACAATGGAATATTACTCAGCCATAAAAAGGAATGCATTTGAGTCAGAGATGGATGAATCTAGAACCTATTATACAGAGTGAAGTGGGTCAGAAAGAGAAAGATGAACACTGTATTCTAATGCATATATACGGAATCTAGAAAAATGGAACTGAAGAATTTATTTACAGGGTAATAACGGAGAAACAGACATAGAAAATAGAGAGAGAGGGTAAGATGTATGGAAAGAGTAAGATGGAAACTTACATTACCATGTGTAAAATAGATAGCGAATGGGAATTTGCTGTATGGCTCAGGAAACTCAAACAGGGGCTCTGTATCAACCTAGAGGGGTGGGATGGGGAGGGAGTTGGGTGGGAGGCTCAAAGGGGAGGGGATTTATGTATACCTATGGCTGATTCATGTTGAGGTTTGACAGAAAACAGCAAAATTCTGTAAAGCAATTATCCTTCAATAAAAAATAAATAAATTAAAAAAAAATAAATGGCCTTTCTTGACCAGAAAATGAATATTATCCTTATTCAAAGTTACTTTTAAATTTAATATTGCATTTTATAATTTATGGTACCATTTGAAATGATGAGGTAAAATACAAAAAATGGACATTTTATGATGTGCCTTTGTATAATTCTTCACCATGTAAATCCTTACCATTCACAGACACTCAAAAATCTAAGTGTTCCAGATGCCCAACTGCATCAGTTAGGGTCCCAGTGGGAAAGAAATGCACCTTTCAGTTTGGGGAAATATTTGAAGAAGATTTATTTTTAAGGGACTATTTATAAGTATATAATCTGGGCATGGTGGAACCATAAGGATATGCAGGAAGCAGGAGTTAAAGCAGAAGGATGTTACCCGCCCCAGAGAGAGAGCAGTTACCCCGGCCTGGAGAGGAAGACCATGGGGCAGCTGCCTGGAGGGAAGCACCGGCTGGCACAGGACACAGCCGGACTGTGGAGCCCTTGCAGAGAGGGATCCAGGGGACATGCACTCTGATGTCACTCTACTCCCTCTCTCCTATCTCCTGTCGGTATCTTCCACTAGCCAAACCCAACTGTAAGACAGAGGCCAAGGGATACCATAGATTCAGTCCACTCAGCTCAGCCCCCGAGTGCAGAGGAACAAGTGGACACGGGTGAAAGTGGATGTGGAGGGACAAAGAGAAGACCCATACATGGGCAGAGACAGGAACACACATGCTCCCACTCTGAGACTAGAGTAAATCATGATATGTTTATAGGGCTTCCCTGATAGCGCAATTGGTAAAGAATGCGCCTGCAATGCAGGAGACCTGGGTGCGATCTCTGGGTTGGGAAGATCCCCTGGAAAAGGAAAGGCTACCCACCCCAGTATTCTGGCCTGGAGAATTCCATGGACTGTAGAGTCCACAGGGTTGCAAAGAGTCAGACACGACTGAATGACTCTCACTTTCACTTTTCATGATATATTTATAAAACATACAGAAGTGAGGCATCCACCTGAGGCAGGAGCAGATGCAAGGGCCCCAGGACAGCCCATCTTGTTCCCCAGAGTCCCTAAAGCACACAGCACACAGGTACTGGCTGTGCAAGGCAAGATCTGCTTAATGAGAGCTGCTGCTCATTTCTCACCACCCCATGGTAAATCCAAATTCAAGAAGATTTTAACAAGAGCCTCTGAACACCATGAAAACGAATCTGGGTTATCTCTGTGCAAAACTGAGTCATAGAGGTTTTTTGATCAGAGCAATGCCATGATTGCATCTGTGTTTAGGAAGGTTCCTTTGGTCACTTTGTGATGTTGAGATTAGAAGACGTACTGAAGGAAATGTAAGAGACCATTTAGAAAGTCATTACATAAGTGAAACGAATCGCTGGTCTAGGTTCGATGCGGGATGCAGGATGCTTGGGACTGATGCACGGGGATAATCCAGAGAGATGGTGTGGGGCGGGGGGGGGAGCTGGGGGTCGGGAATGGGAGTTCATGTACACTTGTGGCTGACTCATGTCGATGTATAGCAAAACGAATACAGTATTGTAAAGCAAAACGAACTAAAAAATAAAAATTATTAAAAAAAAAAAGAAGAAAGAAAGTCATTACAGTAATTCAGGAGGGAGAGAAGTCCAGGACTATCATTTTGTGTTTTGCACATTTTAATATCTCTGGTGCCTAGTACTTGGCGATGTATAAAGAATGATACAAAGAGATGGTATGGGGAGGGAAGCGGGAGGGGATTCAGGATTCAGGATTGGGAACACGTGTACACCTGTGGCGGATTCATGCTGATGTATGGCAAAACCAATACAGTATTGTAAAGTAAAATAAAGTAAAATTAAAAAAAAAAAGAATGATACAAAATTTGTTCCTTCAATCTTGAAATTTCTATCATTCTCTCAATGATTTCTCCTGCTTCTTTACCTCCCAGGACCATTCATTCATCAAGTCTTAATGAGTCTAACTTCTAACATCTCTAGGACTGTCCTCTCTTCTCCACCAATGCTTTGAGATAAAGATCACACTTATCACACAGACTAGCATTTCTCAAAATTACGTACAAGCCGTTCTTGGGGACTTCATGAAAAAGAAAAGCTTTCTGGTCAAATGC
Source organism: Aepyceros melampus (assembly GCA_006408695.1). Taxonomy (NCBI): domain Eukaryota; kingdom Metazoa; phylum Chordata; class Mammalia; order Artiodactyla; family Bovidae; genus Aepyceros; species Aepyceros melampus. The sequence goes on from SJXQ01002758.1 coordinate 71,596, forward strand.
TTTGTGGAAGTCGTGGAATAAACAAATGTAAATGGTTTGTTTATACCCATGTGTGGATTCTTAGAGAGGAGCGAACACATGCATTAGGTCTTCCTTTTCATGGAAAATCTAGTGACTTCTCCAGGGACAGTGGGATACCTCAGAATATAGACTGCAAAATGCTGACATGGACAAATGAAGATTTTCCTTGCATTTCTGTAAAACTTCATTCAGCGTGCTGACTTTTCTGTATTTATTGCCTCCAGGACAGAGATTATATAGCATAAAGCAGAGGAAAAGGTAATCAATTCTTACAGTTTGTTTCAAATGTTAGGGGAACTCATGGGCAACAGATTTGTAAAAATATGGTGAATAAGAGCAAACCTTCTTCATTCAGACTAGATGAAAGGAAGAGAGAGGGAAACAGCCAAAAGGTAAGCAGAGCGTTTCAACTGAAGTGGGTACCTGAAAAGGGGGCCAGGTCCCAGCCCGCTTAACAGCCCGAAACTGAGCCACGATGGAGGGGAAAGTCGCAACAAACACAGAAGGTCTGGTGGACCTAAGAACCGAGGGAATCTATGCCTTCCTGGGAAGATGCAAGGCTGGGAATAAAGCAAGACTTTGCAAATGAAATGGCTGAAATGTAATTTCACGTCTATGCTGGAGTTTCTCAGCCTTGGCACTATGAACATTTTGTCAACAATAATTCTTTGTTGTGGGGACTGTCCTGTGTATGGTAGGATGTTTATTAGCATCCCTGGCCACCCATTAGATTCCAGTAATGTAATGCCCACCCTCAGTGTGGGCAACCAACAACATTTCCAGGCCCTGCCAAATGTCCCTGGGGGCAAAACTGCAGTTGAGACCACTGCTCTAGGTCCTAGATAGCCTCAACGAGTTTCTTACAAGTGTGGCACAGATTGTGAATAGCTGAATGAATCCTTCCGGAAGATCCAGAGCAACCTGCATGAATGATGTCTGAAAACCAGATGGGATGAAGAAAAAAAATGCAACAGCAAGAGCTGCTAGAGAGGACTGATCATACTCAAGGACAAAGTGGCACGCTCCCCATGGAGGCTTCCACATCATAACTTCGCTGGTTAAGAACAGAGATACTGGCACATACTAGGAGGTAGGCTATCTGGGTTCCAATCCTAGCTCTAATCATTAAGAGCTATTTGACTCTGGCACAGTACTCAATTTTATAGACCTAATACATAAGATCACAGAGCTACATGGATCACTCTAGTGGCTCAGACAGTAAAGCATCTGTCTGCTCTGCAGAAGACCCAGGTTCGATCCCTGGGTTGGGAAAATCCCCTGGAGAAGGAAATGGCAGCCCACTCCAGTATTCTTGCCTGGAAAATCCTATGGATCTCGGAGCCTGGTAGGCTACCGTCCATGCGGTCACAAGAGTCGGACATGGCTGAGCGACTTCACTTTCACTTTCAATACATAAGATAGAGATAATAATAGTACAGGTTATACAGGATTACTACAGTAATTAAATGTGTGAAATGATTAGAAGTCTTGCTCTCTCCATAATTAAGCACTGAGTAAGAAGTGGTTTTTATTATGTATAAAAACACTGCCCTGAAATTTGATCTAATTCAGAGTAGGAGAGTAACCATGAATTAAAACTAAATTTCAACCATCAAATCAAATAAGGTTCACAATAAAAACTGAAATTCATAGGTAAATGAAGTTATTTTTACATTTCTAATTTGTCTTTTTAATTCATTTTTATTTATTTATTTGGCTGTGCCAGGTCTGAGTTGCAGCATGTGGGATCTAATTCCCTGACAAAGGATCAAACCCTGGCCCCCTGCTTCAAGAGCAGAGTCTTAACCATGGGACCTACCGATTTGTATTCACAAATTTCTTCTCACTACCCTAGTCTCTTTGCATCCAGTCTGACATTCTCTATCTCTGCCCCTCGATGTATATTCATACCACCATTATGATCATCATTTTAAATCCCAAATCTGATCAGATACTGGGTTCCCTATTATCCATAGTCACGGTCACACAGAAACACCTCAAGAGTTCAAGGCTATGTAGGGGAGGGCATGGCATGCGAGTTCATGGTTTCCGTGCGAGATTGTTATTATTTTAAAAATTATGTATGCTCCTAAGAAAACATTTGAAAACATTGGCCTATGGAGACTCCACCAGATGGCAGTCAAGGCCACCCATGAAGGCCTTTGCCCATCCCTCCAGCTGCTCATCAACAACCTTGCCATCCTGATGAAGAGTCACTTGTGCAGAGTACATATGCCATGAACTTCATAGTTTTACACAGGCAATTTTGACTGCCTGGAATACTTTTCTGCATCTCCTACAGACAGGAAGTCACTGAAGGAACTTTTTCTGGGAAACATGCTTAGATTTGCATTTTTGAAAGAAGTCTCATGGACTTTGGTGCTGGAAGACCGCTTCACATACTGCAAGATTTCCTATAAGGCTGGTAAGAAAAATACCTTGGTCTTCTCTGGTGGCTCAGGCAGTAAAGAATTTGCCTGCAATGCAAAAGACCTGGGTTCGATCCCCAGGTTGGGAAAATCCCTTGGAGGAGAGATTGGCAACCCACTCCAGTATTCTTGCCTAGAGAATCCCCATGGACAGAGAAGCCTGGCAGGCTACAGTCTAAGGGGTCTCAAAGAGTTGGACACGACTGAGCAACTAAATACAGCACACAGCAAGGAAAATACCTAGCTTCCTTATGATCAAATTCCACTACAAAGTCCTGGAGTGTTCAAAAAAAAGAAGAAGAAGAAGGAAACAGAGCATTGAATCCACTAACCTCAGAAATCAACCCCTCTTTTTCTGTTCTTTTACACTGTCCTGCTTATCCTTCCCCAAGGTCCCTACGCTCTTCCCTTAGAGGATCTAGGCCAAGAGCTTTTTGAACACCAGAGCCAGTCTCTCCTCTAGTTTGGGCAACTTCTGCTTTCATCTGTATTGTACAGCTGTGTCCTGAGGCAAAGACAGCACAGAGGCCTGGAAAGGGAAGCGAGATGCATGTCCAGAGCAAAACACAACTGTATCAAGCGAACCACCATTCCATCTACAAGTGTGTCTCCGTGAATCGCAACTTCTTTCCTCATACTTTTCTTGAACCAGTTTAGTTTTGTGGTCAGAAAAATATACTACTAAAAACAAGTCCAATTGGGACACCCATCTACGCTGAAGACCCTTCTACAAGTTAAATCATGATCTAGAAAGCAATACCTTTCCCAGTAGCTGTCTTTCCCTTTTCCAAACCTTCAAGATGGTTCCTTCAGTAGTGAAAAAAATCACTCTTTCCTCAGGAGGGTCACCATTCGCAGCCTTCATTTGTGCATCGATGTTCTGCGCTTTCAGTTTAATGCCACAGCCCATCAGGTCCCTGCCTCCTCTGTCCCGTTTGGCAGCCAGTCTCGGGGCTGCTGCTGGTTTTCCATCTGTCAAACTCAACTACCTTCAACCTAGAGGCAGGGCATGGAGCGTGGGCTGAGCAAAGAACAACGAAGCCAGACTGGTTTCCTCCTGGATCTGATCTGCTTTGAATGGAGAAGCACGTGTGCTAAGTCACTTCAGTCATGTCCGACTGCTCGCGACCCCATGGACGGTAACCTGCCAGGCTCCTCTGTCCGTGTGACTCTCCAGGCAAGAATTCTAGAGTGGGTCGCCATTTCCTCCTCCAGGGAATCTTTCCAACCCAAGGATCAAATTCAGTCAGTTCAGTTAAGTCGCTCAGTCATGTCCGATTCTTTGTGACCCCATGAATCACAGCACGCCAGGCCTCCGTGTCCATCACCAACTCCCGGAGTTCATCCAGACTCACGCCCATGGAGTCAGTGATGCCATCCAGCCATCTCATCCTCAGTTGTCACCTTCTCCTCCTGCCCCCAATCCCTCCCAGCATCAGAGTCTTTTCCAATGAGTCAACTCTTCGCATGAGGTGGCCAAAGTACTGGAGCTTCAGCTTTAGCATCATTCCTTCCAAAGAAATCCCAGGGTTGATCTCCTTCAGAATGGACTGGTTGGATCTCCTTGCAGTCCAAAGGACTCTCAAGAGTCTTCTCCAACACCACAGTTCAAAAGCATCAATTCTTCGGCACTCAGCCTTCTTCACAGTCCAACTCTCACATCCATACATGACCACAGGAAAAATCATAGCCTTGACTAGACAGACCTTAGTCAGCAAAGTAATGTCTCTGCTTTTGAATATACTATCTAGATTGGTCATAACTTTTCTTCCAAGGAGTAAGCGCCTTTTAATTTCATGGCTGCAGTCACCATCTGCAGTGATTTTGGAGCCCAAAAAAATAAAGTCTGACACTTTTACCACTGTTCCCCCATCTATTTCCCATGAAGTGATGGGACCAGATGCCATGGTCTTCGTTTTCTGAATGTTGAGCTTTAAGCCAACTTTTTCACTCTCCTCTTTCACTTTCATCAAGAGGCTTTCTAGCTCCTCTTCACTTTCTGCCATATCAGTCCAACTCTCACATCCATACATGACCACTGGAAAAACCATAGCCTTGACTAGACGGACCTTAGTCGGCAAAGTAATGTCTCTGCTTTTGAATATACTATCTAGGTTGGTTATAACTTTTCTTCCAAGGAGTAAGCATCTTTTAATTTCATGGCTGCAGTCACCATCTGAAGTGATTTTGGAGCCTAAAAAAATAAAGTCTGAAACTGTTTCTACTGCTTCCCCATCTATTTCCCATGAAGTGATGGGACCAGATGCCATGATCTTCGTTTTCTGAATGTTGAGCTTTAAGCCAACTTTTTCCACTCTCCTCTTTCACTCTCATCAAGAGGCTTTTTAGTTCCTTTTCACTTTCTGCCATAAGGGTGGTGTCATCTGCATATCTGAGGTTATTGATATTTCTCCTGGCAATCTTGATTCCAGCTTGTGCTTCTTCCAGTCCAGCATTTCTCATGATGTACTCTGCATATAAGTTAAATAAGCAGGGTGACAATATACAGCCTTGATGTACTCCTTTTCCTATTTGGAACCAGTCTGTTGTTCCATGTCCAGTTCTAACTGTTGCTTCCTGAGCTGCATACAGATTTCTCAAGAGGCAGGTCAGGTGGTCTGGTATTCCCATCTCTTTCAGAATTTTCTGCAGTTGACTGTGATCCACACAGTCAAAGGCTTTGGCATAGTCAATAAAGCAGAAATAGATGTTTTTCTGGAAATCTCTTGCTTTTCCCATGATCCAGTGGATGTTGGCAATTTGAAATCATATGATATTTGTCTTTCTCTGATTTATTTCACTTAGTGTAATGCCCACAAGGTCCATCATTACTGTTGCAAATTGCAAGATTTCATTCTTTTATGGCTGAATAATATTCATATATTATTATATGATATATATATGTATAGCTATTTGTATATGTATAACTATATGTAATATGTATAACTACATGTATATATGTATAAATTATTTTCTTTATCCATTCATCTGTGAGTGGACGCTTTGGTTGTTTCCATATCTTAGCTATTGTAAATAGTGCTGCAATAGACGTGGGATGCAGATATCTCTTCTTACAAGTTTTCATTTTCTTCAAATAAATGCCTAGAATTGCTAGATCATGCAGTAGTTATATTTTGAACTTTTTGATGAACCTGCATACCATTTTCGATAGTGGCTGCACCAATTTACAGTCCTACCAAGAGTGCATGAGGATTCTTTTTTCCCCACATCCTCACCAGCACTTAACAGTCATCGTAAAAAATGTGAGGTGATCACTCACTGTGGTTTTAATTTTTATTTCCCTGATGATTAATGATGTTGAGCATCTTTTCAAGTACCTATTGACCATGTATATATCTCTTGGGAAAAATGCCTATTCAGATCTTCTGCCCATTTTTGAATTAGATTGTTTAGGGGTTGTTGAGTTTTTTTTTTTTTTTTTCTTTAATTAATTTTTAGTTTTTAGTTTGTTTTGCTTTACAACAGTGTTGAGTTCTTTATATATTCTGAACATTAACTCCTTGTCAGGCATATGATTTGCAAATATTTTCTCGCATTAGGTAGGCTGCCTTTTTTGTTGTTGCTGTTTCTCTTTGCTGTGCAGAAGATTTTTAGTTTGATGTATTCTTACTTGTCTATTTTTGTTTTTGTTGCCTTTCCTTTGGTATCAAGTCCAAAAAAACCATTGCCAAGTCCTATGTCAAGGTGCTTATTGCCAATGTTTTCTTCTAGGACATTTATAGTTTCAGTTTTTACATTCAAGTCTTTCGTTGATTTTGAGTTAATTTTTTTAATATGGTGTAAGATAGTGGTCCAGTTTAATTCTTTTGCATATTGCTATCCAGTTTTCCCAGTACCATTTATTGAAGAGATTGTCCTTTTGCCATTGTGTATTCTTGGCTCCTTTGTCACAAATTATTGACTGCGCATGTGAGTTTATTTCTGGGCTCTCTGTTCTGTTCCATTTCTCTGTGTTTGTTTTTATGCCAGTGTTCTACTGTTTCAATCACTATAACTTTGTAATTTAGTTTGAAATCAGGCATCCTTGCCTTCTTAAGTGGGATCTTCTTAAGCAAGACACTCAAGTCAGAAAGATGAATGTGGATATGTGTAGAAATAATAGTGTTGTACAGTTTGGATGGTTTTGGAGGCAGGGAAGGGAATAACCAATGAAAAGAGGTTTTATTAACTCAGAAAATTGTATTATCTCACCAAACAAAGATGCAGGGATTTTTAGGGTTGGTTAATGAGAGGCACAGCATGATATTCAGAATCCCCAGGTTTTTCCTCCTTTCCTCTCTGACTTCCTTGGCATTGAATTTGTCCTCAGATGCGGATGTTGGCAATTTGATCTCTGGTTCCTCTGCCTTTTCTAAACCAGCTTGAACATCAAGGAGTTCACGGTTCATGTACTGCTGAAGCCTGGCTTGGAGAATTTTGAGCATTACTAGCATGTGAGATGAGTGCAATTGTGCAGTAGTTTGAGCATTCTTTGGCATTGCCTTTCTTTGGAATTGGAATGAAAACTGACCTTTTCCAGTCCTGTGGCCACTGCTGAGTTTTCCAAATTTGCTGGCATATTGAGTGCAGCACTTTCACAGCATCATCTTTCAGGATTTGAAACAGCTCAACTGGAATTCCATCACCTCCACTAGCTTTGTTCGTAGTGATGCTTTCTAAGGCCCACTTGAGTTCACATTCCAAGATGTCTGGCTCTAGATTAGTGATCACACTATCATGATTATCTGGGTCATGAACATCTTTTCTCCTGTACTGGCAGGAAGGTTCTTTAGCACCAGCACCACCTAGGAAGCCCAGAATGGAGAAGGGGGGTCCTAATAACACAGAATATTCCTTAGTAGGGACTTGCTTCGGAGAAGGCAATGGCACCTCACTCCAGTATCTTGCCTGGAAAATCCCATGGATGGAGGAGTCTGGTAGGCTGCAGTCCATGGGGTCGCTAAGAGTCGGACATGACTGAAGCGACTTAGCAGCAGCAGCAGCAGCAGCAGCAGGAACTTGCTTCCTGACTTTGAGAGACTCTGGCTAGAAACAGGCTTACAGCCTAGAAGACAACATAAATAGTGATACTACTTATGTATCTTCTCAGGTATAAGGACTCCTCTTAACCCCCAGCAAGAACAGCATGAGGGAGCAACCACGTTGAACCATTCTGTACAGTGAGCCCATACTCCTTGCTACCATGCATTGGTCCAGAGCGGACGTGGTCCAAGATATCCTATCAGACAGAGTGGAATATGCTTACATAACCTCCTTGAAAATGAACACCAATTGAAGTTGCCTCTTTCACTTGCTAGCTGTATGACCTAGCGTGGGGTATGTAACCTCTCTTGACCTATTTCTTCATCTGCAAAAAGAATAATTTGAACTAGATGATGTTTTGATTTCCTTTCTGCTCTTGCATTATGCTTGTCATAAAGAAGGTAGATTCTAGAGTCATTGAGGCCTGGATTCAAGACCATGTTCTATCAGTCATGAGCCTTATGACCTAGAAAAGTTCCTGGAATTCTAAGCATGAGTTTCATCATCTGTAAAATGGGGATGATGCTAGTGCCTTCCTTGGTGTTAAGCAAAATAGTGCATGTAAAGTGCTTAAACGCTATCACACAAAGTAAAGCAGACTATGGCCTCTGGTTGCTATGGCTATTGTTATTCCTACATGTACTTATAAAGTGAATTTCTTTAAAAAAAAAAAAAGGAGGGAAAAGAAGAAAAAGGAAGCAAATCAAGGTGAAAAACATCATAATTATTCAGTTAAAGGAATGGTTTGAATAAGAAGATCAAACTGTATGGCTTAATATCAGTGCAAAGAGGAGAACGAAACAGCAACCCACTCCAGTATTCATGCCTGGAGAATCCCATGGACAGAGGATCCTGGTAGGCTACAGTCCACGGGGTCACAAGAGTCAGACATGACTAAAGTGACTTAGCAGCAACAGTGCAAAGAAGTGAGAGGAGAAAGGACACAGAATCAATATGACTTCACAGGCATGTAAACACGTACAGCCCTGGAGGAGGGCATGGTAACCCACTCCAGTAATTTTGCCTGGAGAATACCATGGACAGAAAAGCCTGGCAGGCTATGGTCCATAGGGTTGCAAAGAGTCAGACACAACTGAAGCATTTTAGCATGGAAACATGTACAGGATGTCAATTATGGTCTTTAAAAGTGTAACACTATTTATGTCAAGCCCTATCACTCTCAGAATTTAAATAAAAATGTGATAACAAAGAATACTCCAAATATAAACAGCATCAGGTAAAATTATAACTTTCATGAATGACAGTCTGTAAACTATTCAACTTGAAGTATCATATTGAAGACATATATTCCATAGCCTTTCTTTATAACCTTGTTTTAGTGACATGTACAATATCTACACACCTGAGATATTCCTTTCTTTTGTCAAAAGTATACTGACTACTCCAATACCACACAAGATTGATTATCTCCACTCTGATTATCTCAATCTAGAAACCACCCTAACACCCTTAAAAGTGGTAATATTTTGAAACTCTCAAGGAATAAACTAGGATGTCTATTATAGAATATTTTTGTCTGCATAAATGGTATGCTCTGGCAGCCACTGACTGACATAGAGTCTATTTCTTTGGGGAGTCACATTATCTGACTGGGTACCATGCAATCTAAAGAACAGTGAGAGAGAATATAAGACAGGTAAGAGAGAAAAACAAAAATAATAAAGGAACGAGAGCTGCACACTGTGGCATAATATAATGCCAGCCTCAAGAGATGGGAAATCTCAGCAGGGGAGGGCCTGCACTCAGTGAAGGCTGTCAACCCAGCATACTTCAGCCAAAACAATAATGTCATTCTACCTGTAAAGCTGAGAGCAAGTGCCACAAAAAATGATGGGGACAGGAATCAAAGATAAAGCCATCACACAAAGGGCATGTCACATCTCCTCTCACATAAAAGAACTATATAGATCACACACACCATACGTTTCACATCAGATTTTTAAAGATTTACAGCCCTTGTTCCATTTCCTAGGCATCCGTGAATGATGTAACATGTGCACAAGTGACCCTTTCAGATGGTCACACTAGGGAACTGGCAAGAGTTTCCCTGTGGGGGGGATCCTAGAGACCTCCTGAGGAACACAAAAACTAAAGCATCCATTATCCCATATTTACGATGGTGCCCTAGAATTCAAAAAATGTTTAAGGTGGTTGGTCCTGGATATCTCAGAACAAATGACTCACTCTCATCTGTCCCATTCAATTATCTTGGCACTATCAAGAGTTGTCATGTCGTGTGCCTGGCAGGACTTTTTCAAAGTCAGCGGATCTTTTGCAAGATGGTGAAAGACAAAGAGAACAGCTCAAAGATTTTCCTCTTAGACTGTCTTTTCCATTGACCGCACCTGTACACGGTTGGAACTAAATACATTCTTTTATTTGACTGTGGAAAGTCATCTTCTTGGATGAGTGAATGACTTGCTGACTACCAAAACAGTAATGAGAACATGTTTATTTCCCAAATTTGGTGTTAATCAATTACTCTGATGTTTGCATTTTAAAGCCATATTCTTGTAAAACATCTAGAATGGCTATTTGCAGAACTTGGAAATTAGGCGGTCTAACAGCTTTAGAATACTATAGTCATTTTAGAGACAGAGATACAAGATTTAACTTAAATCACTCTAATCACTCAGATGTCTAACCAGGCATGTTGCTTACTTGTCCTGTTATATTTACATACTTTCACATGGGACTGTAGATATAAGGCATTAGAAAGGAGTTTGCTCAGGAGCCAACTTAGAAAGCCTTAAACTGAAATATAATCCTGTGTATCTATTTATATTTTTCTAAATAAGCCCTCAAAATGATGGTGAGGGCTAAATACCTCTATTTTATTTCACATATAAAATCCAGGAAGCTGTCCCATGGTACCTTGGGCATGCTTCTCCCTTTATCAATTGGTTCTCCATGAACCCAGAGGGCCTGCGCTGGGTTCAGAAGCGTGGAGCTAAAAAGGAACTTTTGGTAGATGGGGAGATTACACTTCATGACTGTCCTTCTCTGACTTTAATGTGCAAATGCAGCAAACCAGAGGTTTAAGACGGAGATTCAGGTTCAGCAGATCTGAGTGACGCTGCTGGTCCACGGCCCAGCCTGGAAGCCGCTGGGAGCCCCGTCCTTGCTGGTGCCCTGTGCTACTCCTCCTCGACAGGCCTGGACCACTCTGTGCTTTTCTCAGGGCTCCAGCTTCCTCCCCTGTAAAGCTAGTCAAGAAGTAGATAAACAACATAATTTACTGTATAACACAAGGAAGAGTGTTCAATATCTTATAATAACCTATAGAGGAAAATAACCTGGAAACATATACATATATGTTGATAACTGAAAAAAAAAGAAAGAGAGGCTATTAGCAAATTCAGGAGTTGAAGAGAAGGTGAATGAGTACATTCAGGTGAAAGCATTCTGCAAAAAAGTTTAAGGAGCTCCTTGATGAACTGTCTTTAAAAATCACTGAAGGACAGGAAGGTAACTCTTCCTCTAAAACTAACAAACTGAATGCCATCGACGTCGCCACTTTCCTGTCCCGCTGAGCATTCGCTTTTTGTATTCTGCATCAAACTGCTGCTCTAGATCCCTGCTCCTTGTCCGGGCTGTTACAATTGTTAATCAGCCTTCTATACAACCTCACTTCTGAGTGATGCTTGACCTACATCCTGCGGGGTGGCATAATGCCCGTGATAACTCTTCTTCCAAAGTCCCAGGTCCATTAACATAATCTTGTGACAATAAGTTGTTAAATTGTAGGGAGGGAGAGAAGACAATTTTCCATGTCTGTATAATTTATAATTCATAGAATTTTCTCTCCTAAAAGATGCCATTGCTACCGCTTATTTTATACATGACAAAAGTGAGACCCAATGAAAATAAATCCCTTGGTCAATATCACAAAAATAATTAAGAGTGGAATTGGGACTGGAAATGATTGTTGAATCCGCAGTTCGGTCTGATAACCTCGACTCCACCTTGGAGGAAATCTTCCTACACTTTCCCCCAACCCCAAGCTCCTTAAAAGTTACCTGCAGCCACTCTTGGTTGGGTGGCAGCATTTGATGGTGGCGCCACTAAACCAATACAATGCTGAAGTGAAGGAAAGAGAGACACCCTGGGAGTGATGGAGAGGCATTCCTTGTAGAGGAGGTAGAAGGGACCGCAATAAAGAAACCAGCTGTGTTAGCGGCAGCTCCTCCATCCCCTCGGAGAAGACTCAGGAAAGCCCAACTGAAATACTCACTGGACCCACCGGACCCATCTCTGCTCAGAGATGCTGTTATCTATTTCATTCTATTTTAAACAGAATATCTTTTTGAAAGTAAATTGCAGCAGGGCTTCCCTGGTGGCTCAGCGGTCAAGGATCTGCCTGACAATGCAGGAGACACAGGTTTGATCCCTGATCTGGGAAGATCCCACACACTACGGAGCAACTAAGCCATGTGCCGCAACTATGGAGCCTGCAGGAACCCGGGAGTCACAACGACTGAAGCTCTCGCACCCTAGAGCTCACTCTTTGCAACAAGAGAAGCTGCTCTACTGAGAAGCCCACATCAGTAGCCCCTGCTTGCTATGACCAGAGAAAAGTCCAACCGTGATGCAGACCCAGCACAGCCAAAAATACTAGAAGAACACAATTAAAAAGTATACTGTAAACAAACAGGCCACCTTAGAGCCAGAGTATGATTGGGAACATCTTGGGCCCCTGATGGCACACGGCTCTCGAAAAACACCCAGAAGTGGTGCAGCTTGCCAAGAGAGAGATGCAGTCTGGATCGAGGAGGAGGTACTGGACTTGAGGTGGCGCTGGTGGTAAAGAATCCACCTCCCAATGCAGGAGATATAAGAGAGCCGGGTTTGATCCCTGGGTTGGAAAGATCCCCTAGAGGAGGACATGGCAACCTGCTCCAGTATTCTTGCCTGGAGAATCCCATGGACAGGGGAGCCTGGGGAGCTAAGTCCATGGAGGCACAAGGAATCGGACATGACTGAAGCGACAGCAGGCATGCACCTTGCACTTGAGAGAAGGCAGCCTGAATACAGACTGATTAGCCGTGAAAAAGTGGTCATGGGCACCAAGCAGAGAATGAATTATGGGGCTGTGTGGAGAGAAATGGGCTCAGGGCAGATTTATTACACTCCATTTCCACTCTGCTAGCAGGCTGCACAGAGTCTCTGAGGTACAGATTTACTCAGGATTGAAATTTTACATCCTGGGACACTATCTCAAATAATCTAATTTGGTGAGATGAGAAAATCATATCTCATAAAACTATCATCCCTTTTCAAAAGCCCATATAAAAGTTTACAGGCTGTTGAGGTATCTAGCCATGGCGCAAGCTTCTATTATAGGCGACATGAAGACAACAGACTCAAAATTATTTTAATAAGAAATGCTACTACTCACTGTGTGTGGTTTGTTTTTTACAACCTGAACTTCATAAATTTTTATAAGGTGTCTCTTTATTGTCAGACTTGGGAGCTGCTGTGTCACTGCTGCTCAGTCAAAGCTTTTTAAAATAAAAGAATCTCAATCTGAGTGTGATATTACACATGATATTAAGATAGCTGACCCCACACCTACTTCCAGCAACATTCCTGTCTTCTATGCAAATGTTAAAATAAATATATCCCCCATCACTGTGAAACGGGTTATTCATTTGGCCATTATACACGTAGGAGCAGACTGCCCCAGCAGGAAGGGACCTTGACTGTCCTCTACTAATTCTAGATGGAAGAGAAATGATGCTCAGGACTACACACACAAAGAAAACCTATTCCCAGTAACTTCTTTAGGACTTGTGTGTGGGTATCTTTCAGGGGTTGGACAGAAGAGGAAGAAAGAGAGGGGGCTCCTTCCGAATAAGAACTACTATCATCTTCCAAGAGCTCATTACGTTTGTGGTATAGAATCAGCAGTTCGTATCCATTATTTCACTGAGTCCTGCAATCCTAGGAAATGTAGAATAGCATGCCTATTTACAGGACATGAATCTTCAGCTTGGAGATTATTATAATTAGCCCAAAGTCATATAGCAGGGACTCAATTTAGACGTGTCAGATCACAAACACAGTTTTATTCCAATGTCACCTCTCAATATTGTTTCTCATCAATATCATTCTGCATTCTTGATTATTCAGGAGAATACTATGAAGAGGAAAAGAACTTCAGAAAAGTTTGGAAGGGAAAAGATATTATGATTTACAGTGTACTGGAGTGGAATAGGGGCTTCCCCAGTGACACTAGTGGTAAAGAACCACCTGCAATGCAGGAGAGAAGGGTTCAAGCCCTGGGTCGGGAAGATCCCCTGGAGGACAGTATGGCAACCCACTCCAGCATTCTTGCCTGGAGAATCCCACAGACAGCGATGCCTGGCGGGCTACAGGCCACTGAGTCTCAAAGAGTCAGACCACAACTGAACCAACTTTGCATGCATGCATGGACCAGAATGAGCCCCTGAAAACTGCCTGGGCAAACTCTTCATTTTACTGAGAATAGCAAGGTGGTCACAGGACTAGTGCTGGGTCACACAGCTAATTAACATCAGGAGCAGGATTTTCTCCTCATCCTACCACTAGTGCTGCTGAAGGAAATACATCTAGTTGAGTTGATAAAGAAGTTACACAAAAAGTGATTTTCCCCTTCTCTAATATTGGGCATTTTTTTCTACCTCATTCTCTTTAGTACCTTCTGCTCTTCCCCTGGAATATAATGAATGGGACAGGCACTTAGGATGTGATTAGAACTGGAAAGGCAGGGCCAGGAGAATAAAGCGTATTCCGGTATTTTTCCTCTTAGGTCCTTAACTTGAGGATAAAATTCCTCCTAGATATTTCTTTTGGGAACAGGATAAAATAAGAGGAGTAATCAAATACTCAGTCAACAGATACTAGAATTCACTATTTCTCGATAGTCATTAATTGGATGACTAAGGATCTGCTTTCAAAGAGCTTACTGTCTAGTGAGGAAAAAATCAATACAATCAGTACAAACTGTTAAAATCTAATGTTGCAAGCACCATGAGAGAAACATAAAATATGAGAACATGAAAAGATCATCAAGGCGTTTAGCTCAGACATGATGAGTACTCAGGACAGCCTACGGGACGTCACTGAGGATGGCCTCAGGGCTTGACCTTCATGTGAGGCACAGAAAAACAATCACAGAATTCTGGCTAAGAGGGCACACACAGGGATCTTGTGCCTTTTGGCTCTTAGATGATACAATGTTCTGGCACATAGTGAAAGTGAAAGTCTCTCAGTCGAGTCCGACTCTTTGTGACCCCATGGACTACACAGTTCATGGAATTCTCCAAGCCAGAAAACCGAAGTAGGTATTTGTTCCCTTCTCCAGGGGATCTTCCCAACCCAGGGGTTGAATGAAGGTCTCCAGCAATGCAGGTGGATTCTTTACCAGCTGAGCCACCAGGGAAGCCCTGGCACGTAGTAGATGCTCAAGTAATGTGCTTAATAATCTGCGGCAAAAAGACATTGTAACTATTCTTTCACATCTCTTTTACCTTTTTTCTTATATGTCCCGCTCCACTGCCTATAGTTAAATGGTTTATCAGTAGTGCCAAGAAGGGCACTGATTGTAGTGATCAACCCATTCAAGTTTCTGTGCAGTGCCAGATCTCCTTATTGTTCTTTTTTTTTTTTTTAATGATAGTTGCAGCTACCCTTAGGTATGTATTTTATTTACTTATTTGGCTGTGCTGGGTCTTAGCTGCAGCACATGAAATCTTCAATGTTCATAATGGCAAGTGGGATCCTTAGTTGCAGCATGTAGGATCTTTTTACTTGCTACATATGAACACTTAGTTGAGGCATGTGAGACCTAGTTCCTTGACTAGGAATCGAACCCATGCCTCCTGCACTGGGAGCACAGTCTTAGCCACTGGACCACCAGAGAAATTCCCATTTTTTTGTTGTTGTTGTTTCTGGTGGCTGGTCTTCTCACCCACTGCACACTGACAGCTGGAGTGAGCTTGAAACTTCAAGGCCATTACGAGACAGTTTGAATATTAGAAAGCTCTTCCCATGTTGATTTCAAATCTGCCTCCTTACCATCCTTGCCCACTGAATCTGGTCGGGGCTGCTGGAACTTTGGAAAACTGAATCTACTTTGTGCACATGTCATCCCTTCAAGTGTTTGCAGACAGCCGCATGTCTGTCCAAAGCCACCTATTCTGGCAGCAGCCGGCGTGCCTTGTCCTGTCGCTAAAGGAGGTTGGGAAACAGCAGTCACGGGGGTGGGGTGAGGGGCTCACAGAGATTCTGCTCTGGGCCTTTCTTCATGCTGGGCTGCTGAGAGTGGCTTCAACCGGTGCTGAAATCATGCTTCCAGTGTCATCAGAAACAAAGATCTGGGCTAGTCTGAGAGGCCTCAGGTGTGGCACCACCTTCCAGCTAAGCACGCATCCCAGAGACAGTTAAAACTCCATCCTCTGGAGGGAGGGCCTCTCCAACAACCACCATTATCAGCCAGACAGAGCAGTTCAGAGGTTGCCTTTTAATTGTTTTCCCCTTGTGTTAGAAAATAAACTGCCACAAGACCAATAATGACCTCTGGAGAAGACCTATAACACTGCACTCTCCCATACGCACAATTCCCTTTCTCATCTAATTTGAGTGGTGATATCATATTCCAGGTAGGTTTATCTTTTGCCAATCACTCACCTTCAACAAACCTTGCTCCCTTAAGTTACCAGTGAGCTTTTCTTATCATTGAGGACAGAAGTGGCCATCTAGGAGGGCTGTGTCAGGCTGGAGGCGGGCCTCCATCATAACAGGATCTTGCAATGAGATGTTAAACCTAACCCTCAATCACTCCCTGGGGTTTTATAGATTTTGTTTTTCTAAAAAAAAAAAAAAAGGTTATTTGGGACTTCCCTGGTGGTCCAGCCATTAAGACTCTGCCTGCCAATGCAGAGGAGGTGGGTTGGATCCAGGAAGATCCCACAGGCGGAGGAGCAGCTAAGCCCTCTGCAGCCACAGAGCCCACGTGCCACAACCACCGAAGCCCCCGAGCTCAGAGCTCAGGCTCACAGTAAGAGAACTTGGTGTGGAACTGCAATGAGAAGCCCACACTGCACAAGGAGGAGCCCCTGCTCGCTGCAGAGAGAGAAAGTCTGAAGCAACAAAGACCCAGCACAGCCAAAAATTAAATAAATAAAATTAAAATTAAAAATCTATTTAACAAGACAGCACACTACTGCTGGCTTTTAAAATAATCAGCAAGAGAGTTGTTCATCATCTTTAATGTCACTTTCTAAAAATGTATTTATTTTTAATTAGAGGATAGTTGCTTTACAATATGGTGCTGGTTTCTGTCATACGGCAATATGAATTAGCCATAGGTATACATATGCCGCCTCCCTCCTTTCACTATTGTATACAGTTTCTTTATTATTTTATACAGCAACACTAAAACATTCTATAATTTGCATTTTTAAATGGGTCTATTGAAATACACACACTGAAGACTCAAAACTATTACCCAAACACAGTAAACATTTTTCTTGCTTTAATTCTTGATAATTCAGAAACATTTCAAGAAATCAGATATTTATAAAGACCAGATTGCCTATCCCCCTGCCAGCCAAGGGTACGTTATACTGTTCCTTTGCCAATGCAGTGTAAGAAGACAGTAGATCTGAGAGCCTGTGAAATTCTCGACAGATTTAAACCTTGCTTAGGTAGGGTCTATACAAGGAGGCAAGACAGACTTCAAGGGTATGAAGGGCTTACAGGGGTCCTTCTGCCAAGACAGTGGTCGTTTGAACATGTGCCATCACGTCCGCATACTTGGCATAGTCATCTGGCCTCTACTTGGCAGTTGTGGAAGAGGGTGGTGGACAAGAAGAGACCAGAGAGAAGGAGCCTCTGTTTCCCACCAGAAAACCACAAGGACAGGGGAAGTGGCATTCCCAGGAGGCAAAGAAGGGAGAGGCCTGGAGCCGTGCAAGGGGAGAGACACTGCTGACATTCAGCAGTCGTGGTGGTCTCTGTATCGACTACATGTCACTACACTCTGGGTGGTTACCACAGCCCCTGGGGTTGTCTGCGCGCCATGAGACCTGGCTAGAGAACTCCATCAAAGCACGACTGTCATCTGCGGAACAGGGGAGAAATTCTGGCTCCAAGACCTTACCTCCCATCGTTTCTTTTTAGACTTTGGAGGGTTACGTTCGGACCCTGGAATCTGAGTATTACAAGTGAGCTCACAGGGATACTGAGGTCGTGGCCAGTGGTCCATATCATCACGGAGGATCACAGTGGATGGAAACCTGTGGGTAAAGCCCAGCGCATAGCCGAGGAGAGAACACAGCCTGGTTCTCCAGAATTCACACATGACAGAGTCCACACGGGTGGCTCACAGCAGTGGTTAATGCAGCGTGGAGGGAGAGCTGAGCATATTTCACTGGACTTAGAGCCAAGGTAATTCTGATATGCATCCCAGGTTGAAACTAGTGCTCCTCTAGAAAATTAATACTGATTTCCAAGTGTGGTCTGTGAATCAACTGTGATTCTTACAAAATATTTGGATAAAAAGTTTAGATTCCAGAGTTTGGGACTAATATATACACACTACTATACGTAAAACAGGTAAACAATAAGAATCTACAGTATAGCATAGGGAACTATACTCAATATCTTATATAAGAATCTGAAAAAGAAATGTGTGTGTGTGTGTGTGTGTGTGTATATGCATATAAACTGAATCGCTTTGATGTATACTTAAAATTAATATGACATTGTAAATTAACTGCACTTCAATTTAAAAAAATTATTTGTATTCCTGGATCCTACCCTCAGACTTCTGAGTCAGAAACTTCAAGGATGAATTCCAGGAATCTGCATTGTTTGCAAGTTCTCCAGGCTGTCTTTCATGCTAAAAGTCCAAGAGTCACTGCAATAGAGAGGTCTTAGGACCATCCTGGTGGCCACATGTTGGGGACCCAAGAAGAAGGCTATGCAAAGGAGAAACAAGACTAAGATTTCACATTCCACACTCTGAGTCTTGACACTTTTATTTCTGTGGAAGTAAGGCTGAGCACGAAGAATCATACATGTAGTAATTAGGTATTACAGACTTAAACTCTTTGGTAAGGCTGTATGTAGCTCGCCAATTATGTCTTTTTCTTGCTAATTATTTTGTTGTCTAAATTCCAATACAGAAAATCCAATTCAGGTGTTAAAATAAATGTCTGTGAACCCAGGAGGATCCAGGTGACCATCAACTACAACTCGGGTGCCTGAGAAGAGACTGTCCTTGAATGAGTCCGCCCTGGTTACACAGACATTGGTTACATAACCTGGCTCCCATACCTGGATCTCACTCTGATTTGGGTCACTTCCAAACATTCCAGGTTTACACGTGCGTACAGGGTTCACAAAGCACATTCATGCGGAAGCAACATTTTAAGTCACTTGGTCTTTCCAAAAATCTAAAACCCAAGTTATATATTTTGCTGTTAAAAATCTGCCTGCATTTCACACAGTTACATGTTTTCAAGCGTTCCTATAGTGCTTACAATTCCACCTCTGTTCTCCCTTCCATTTCATTGTTCTCCTAAAGTCAACAAGGAAAAATAGATAAGTGAACAAAGACATAAATAATTTTAAAAATAAGAAGTCAGTTTCAAACAGAAGGCTCAAAAATCAGAGTTGCAAAAATTCTCTTGGCAAAGAAATTAGTGTATCTATGACGTAGTTGATATTAATTACTAAACTGTATAATTTATAATAATGGCTTGCTTTGTGAGTGCTGTAGAACTTCATGTAGTTCTATAGCAAAGAACTTTGCTAAGTGTGTTATGTGTATTATCTCATTTTTACCTGACAATAATCCTTTTAAAGTTTCCATTATTGTCTTCTAGACTTGGGAAACTAAAGCACAGATAGGTTGATTAACTTGGTCAAAAATCACACAGCTTATGACTGGAGAAGCTGGAATTTGTGTTCACAAAGTTTGACTCCAGAAGCTGAACTTAATCATTAGGCTATCCTACTTCCCACCTTCAATAGTGTAACAAGTGTGGGAAGTTTTGTTTAATCATCAGCATCTCCAAATATTATTAAAGACCATGTATAACAACTGGAGAAGGAATGGCAACCCACTCCAGTATTCTTGCCTGGAGAATCCCATGGACAGAGAAGCCTAGTACATTACAGTCCATGGGGTCGCAAAGAGTCGGACACGACTGAGCGAAAAAAAAAAACAAAAAACAACCAACTGCTTAAGGTAAAATCATCTCATACATATTTAATCAAAGTATACTGGTGCTTATATACAGGTATATTTATGTGTACACAACCAATAGCATTTTATGCTATTCCTATTCTCAATATCATAATTTTCATGACATACAAGGAAATACCTCTCTCTAAGACTGTGAGGGAGTTTTCTCACCTCTAAAGTAACAAATCATATTCTATTCTGCCCTCCAAGAGGAAGAACAGGTAAGGATTATCCTACCTGATGCTTATTTAACTTATATTCTACCTGATGCTTATTTAACTTATATGCAGAGTACATCATGAGAAATACTGGGCTGGATGAAGCACAAGCTGGAATCAAAATTGCCGGGAGAAATATCAATAACCTCAGATATGCAGATGACACCACCCTTATGGCAGAAAGTGAAGAACTAAAGAGCCTCTTGATGAAAGTGAAAGAGGAGAGTGAAAAAGTTGGCTTAAAGCTCAACATTCAGAAAACTTAAGATCATGGCATCTGGTCCCATCACTTCATGCCAAATAGATAGGGAAACAATGGAAACAGTGAAAGACTTTCTTTTCTTGGGCTCCAAAATTACTGCAGCTGGTGACTGCAGCCCTGAAATTAAAAGACGCTTGCTCCTTAGAAGAAAAGCTACGACCAACCTAGACAGCATATTGAAAAGCAGAGACAGAGACATTACTTTGCCAATAAAGGCCTGTCTAGTCAAAGCTATGGTTTTTCTAGTAGTCATGTATGGATGTGAGAGTTGGACCATAAAGAAAGCTGAGTGCCAAATAATTGATGCTTTTGAACTGTGGTGTTGGAGAAGACTCTTGAGAGTCCCCTGGACTGCAAGGAGATCCAACCAGTCCATCCTAAAGGAAATCAGTCCTGAATATTCATTGGAAGGACTGATGCTAAAGCTGAAACTCCAATACTCTGATCACCTGATGTGAAGAACTGACTCATTAGAAAAGACCCTGATGCTGGAAAAGATTGAAGGCAGGAGGAGAAGGGGATGACAAAGGATGAGATGGTTGGATGACATCACCAACTTGATGGACATGAGTTTAAGTAAGCTCCAAGAGTTGGTGATGGACAGAGAAGCCTGGTGTGCTGCAGTCCATAGGGTCGCTCAAGGTTGGACACGACTAAGCAACTGAACTGAACTGAAAGTATCAAATTGAAGGACAGTATAGAGTCCACACAATTTCTGGGTGAAATTTAAATCCAGTGTTAATATCAGCAGAAATTTTCTACCTTTATTTGCAACCTTTATGTTTCCTAGGCTCAGATTTTAAATTTCCTAGATTCTATACGGGTCTCACTTCTATAATTTATGAAAGATAAATATTGCCAAAAAATTCCTTTTAACCCAAGACACACAATAATTTTCTCTGACTCAATAGTAGTCATTTCCACATCCCTAACTAATATTTCACAGAAATAGCAATGTATTAAGCCTGAGATAAATTAGAATCTGAACTCGAATGATTAGTGAACAGTTTAAGTTGACTAAGAGTCCAGGTCTATAGATTCTGAATACCACACGTAATAGACCAAATACTTTAACTGACACACATCAAAAATCACAACTCTATGTAGAATTTTATACAATTTTAACATGAGTATATTCAAACAAAGATTTAAAAGAATTAGCTAATCATTTCTCACAGTGGTCCTTTCCCTAGAGTAACTCAAAAGTTCTTTTAAAAATTTCATAGTATCTTCTAACTTGTGTTATTTTCTAAAGTACAATGACAATATGGAGAATAAACATTATTGAAGATTTCATTGAAAAATACTCTTACTGATCACAAAGCAAATAATGAAGAGATAAAACATTCTATTCCAAGAGGAAAAGATGAAAAATAGTACCCATCTGCATCTCTTTCAAACCCAAAGTCCATTAGCCTAACAACTCCTGATATTCATGATTGAGTCTTTATGCCAGGCCCACTGGAACTAGTGAATACCTCTTTTATTTATTTTCAGATGGGTCCAGAAAAAAGGGGGGATATAGGTTCTCAATTAATATTGGTTCTGTCCAATTTTGATTGGCTGATGACATAACAGTATAATGGCTATTTCAGAATCTCAGCCAAAAAGAGAAGAAAAAATTGACTAGCTTTAGCTTGCAGAAGACAGGCTCTGTGCGTGTGTGTTTTCTTATTTTTAAATTTCATTTCACATTATAAACTTAGACATGTAAATGTTTCGCACATTCATATTTATTTCTAAAATAAAATGCCTCTAAGACTCGTGATATTCAATCCTTTCTATTTGTTGATGATAGAACTGTCTTTATTAAAGGGCTAAGTCATTTTTCAGGAAGTATGGATGAAAGCCTGGTCATCTTTTTGTATCAGTTTGTTTGTATTTTAATTTATCTGTACTATTTATGAGAGCATACAGTTGATGTGGCATACCAAATGCATCAAATACAGAAAAGTGATTGGTTTTATTAATATGTACGCCTTCTGCTGTATTTTTTCCACTTCTGAAAAATATGCTCATAAATTTCCTTTCAAAGTGATTATACAGTGCTGAATATCTTAAAGTTGAGCAGAGAGTGAGAGTATTAACTGTTAGGGCAAGATGACTGACGCTTTAGTGATTCAACAGATATAAAATGTAATAGAATAACTGTCATGATAAGCCACCACAATGCACACAGTACTGCACCTCTGGCTCTCACATATTCCTCACAACAACCAAGTCAACCCACTTCACAGATCAAGAAATCAAGGCCCTAAGTTTAAGTAACATCCCCAAGCTCTCCAAGCTGGTGAGGAACAAAGCCAGGGCTTGACTCAGCACGACGCTATGTTCTTGAGCGCCAGTCCTCACTGCCCTCAGATCCTGTGGTTCTCCACCCAGGCTGCAGATTGGAATCACTTGGGGAGACTTAAAAAAAAAAACTGATAAATTAAATCATCCCCTTGAGGTAGGCTAAGAATGCCAGTATTTTTTTTTTTCCCAAGGACTCCTCAGTTTAGTGTGAAGCCACAGTTGAAAACAACTGGATTAGCAAAGGCCAAAGAATAGTTATTTTCTTAATATGAGTCTTTCTCTGAGTAGTGAGAGAACAACACAAGTTCAAATTGTTTACCTGGAACAGAAACACTGGCTGGGAGCAGGCACCAACAGCAGCATCATCAGAATATCCTTATTTCCTCCCTCAACCTGTGCTTCTGCCCCACGTGAGGATCCCACATGGCGTCTGGTGCTGAAGCAGACCCAGGAAGCCGTGGAACCCACACAGTCCATCCCAGGGAGGAGTCCAGAAAAGAAACAGCTTTGCCAACATCTCATGTGAGCAGTAAAGGCAGACCGAGAGCTGGAATCTGCCCCCCTGTGCCAGTGCTCCTTTCAAAAAAAAAAAAAAAATTGGAAGCAGTTGGAAAACAGTTGGGGCAGGGAGTCAGCCAAGACATCCAAAGAGAATTTCAAGAAACAGAGAGAGCAAAGGAACAACAACAAAAATCATAGCAGAATGAGAAAGGAGAACAGGCATAATCTGAAAACAATGGGAAATGAGAAGAAATATATAACAAAGCAAAGGAACTGGCCAGAAATAGGGAGAACTACCCATAGTGATACTTTATCAACACAATAAGGGGGAAATACAAGGGAATAATGGCACCTTCCATTCAGCTACGGGAAGCATGGCAAGATCTAAAATATTTTCAAAATCATCTAATATCAAAGCAAACAGTAGCTGTAGCAAAATCACTTGGCAGGGAGGAAGGGCCAGAAACCCCCAAGCCGAGGAAGCATGAACTACTACCTTGCTACTCAAAGTGTGGTTTGAGGATCAGCTCTTGCAATATCATCGAGAAACGTGTCGATATGCAGCCTCTCGGCCCTGCCAGATCTGCTGAACCAAAAGCTGCATTTTAATGAGATCCTCTCATGATTTAGATGCATATTCAAGTTTGCAAAGCACTGGCTCTACTGTAAGAAGCAAACTGACGCATAAGAAACAAACAACTGTTACAGGCAGAAGGTGGACTAAAGAACTAAGTAGCCAAGTAGACATCAATCTGACTAAATTATTTGTTGCGGCCCCATGAGAAGCCAGGCCCTGAGCTGGGTTTTTCTGGAAATGAAGGATTGAGGCCAGGCAGGGTTAGCCTGATGCCCTTAGGGCAGAAAACAAAAAGGGCATGCACCTAAGGAAGACCAGGACTTGTGCTCCAAGGGGAGACCAAGCAAAGTGTAACCAAGTTTGGAAGAGCAGAAGCTGAAGTTTAGAGGGAGATCAGGAACCGGGTAGCGACTGCACGGACTCTTGACAGATGGAAATGGTAATGGGGAAGCGGAAAGGTCTGTTCCAGGCAGAAAAACGGCACAAGCAGAGATGCAGAACTCAGAAGACTGCTGTGTACAGAGGGAACACTGCCTTCTTCTAGAGCAGTGGTTCTCCAGTTACTTCACAGAGACTCATGAGCCTGTGATGATGCCTCAGAGACTACGGGAAGGGAGGCCAGCGGGATTACCAGGGCCCCTTATCAACCACATAAGATACTCTTACAGTGGACCCCACCAGAGAAAAATAAAATCTGAAGCATATCACTGAGCAATATACAAGGTATATTGTATTGCTTCTAAAATGATTACCTATGGCTCTGTCTGGCATGTAGTCAGTACTCAAATATCTACTGAATAAATTAAATAATGAATGAATCTATGAGAACAAAGTAAAAAATGTGGAGCTACTCCGGGGCTAGACTGCAAATGGCCTGAAATGTCAGACAAGAGAGAGGTTTATATATCACTTGGTAGAGCACTGAGAAGAAGTTTATTAGCCAGTGACTGAGCTTGGCTCTGCTTTAAGGAGCTTACTCTGCAAACCGAGTGTAAAATGGATTGAAAACGAGAGAGGCTGGAGAAGGGAAACTAGTCAGGGAGACATCCTGGTACTCTCTAGAAGGAGATAAGTGGAATCTGAACAAAGGCAGTCACAGTGGCAATAAAAAGGTAGAGAAGTTGGCATTGTGAGGCATCGTGGAGACAGCATTTGTCTGTGAATTATGTGTGGGAAGAAAATAAATTGGAAAGGTTCTAGGTGACTGAGAAGTATAGAAATTGACAGAGTCACCCTTGTTCATGTAAGGAGAAAGAGATTGATTAGAGTTACACCTGTTAGATTTGAAGCACCAGAAAATAATATAAAGGTCCCTCATGGGTGGTTCAAATGTCAATATGAAATTTAAGAAAGAAAGTGGAAATAACTCAGTGGCAATAAAAAGGTAGAGAAGTTGGCATTGTGAGGCATCGTGGAGACAGCATTTGTCTGTGAATTATGTGTGGGAAGAAAATAAATTGGAAAGGTTCTAGGTGACTGAGAAGTATAGAAATTGACAGAGTCACCCTTGTTCATGTAAGGAGAAAGAGATTGATTAGAGTTACACCTGTTAGATTTGAAGCACCAGAAAATAATATAAAGGTCCCTCATGGGTGGTTCAAATGTCAATATGAAATTTAAGAAAGAAAGTGGAAATAACCTAGCACCAATAAGAGGACACCACTGAATAAAAAGTCACAAGCAAAAGAGTGAAAAGAGGTCATCCATTCGGAAAAGAAGATCAAGAAAAATCTGCAGAAGAAAAAAACAGAAAAAGGAGGATTAAAAAGTCTGTATGAGACACTCAGGAACAGAGACGGAGTCAGGAAGGTGGTAAAATATGTAAAATAGTGGGGTGCTGGTGGAGTCACAATAAAAACCCAGAAGCAAATAAAAGGCAGTGGGACAAACTCTCCTCGCTCTTCAGCTCTTTGAAGACATGAGATTTTATATGCATAGCAGAAAGCCAATTTTGCTCTTTATTTCTGTGAATAAAGATTTTCACAAATAAAGCAGTCACTCCAGTGAGAAGTAAACTCATTGGTCATTTTTTTAAAATATAAATTGTTCCTATTTAAAACTGAGCAATGATATCTTCAAACTCAGCTGGAAGAAAAAAAAATCTAAAGCTGGGGAGGTAGTCCATGGATTTTAGATTCTTCCATGGTGGGAGCTCCACAAAGCATTATCTATGTAGACATTTCACCTTTTGGAATTGTGTTTGTTTTGGAGGATTGTTTTGGTTTTCTTGTCTCTGAGCCAGGTCACCAGCCTGAGGAAAAAAATGCTGAGAACTTTAATGAATCCTCACTTCATAAAGTTACCCTCCATCTGCTGACAGGTCTCACTAATTGGCCCTGTTTGGGTGACAAGTACTAATGACAGTTCCGTCTCTGGTTTGACTGTAGAGAAGACACCTCCCTTGATTGCCTCAATTCAAGAAGAACACATAAAATTCACTTTTTTTTTTTTTTTTGCTATGTGAATCTATATATTGGTAAAATACTGCAAAATATCAACATTATTTTAATATAGATGCTATTTAATGGTTATTAAATTTCTTTAAAGAGATGACTTACATAATATAAAACAATACAATGTAAATGGAATACTTAAGGAATTATACTGCAAAACATTTATATCACAAGGATGACTCCAGAGAGAACAGTAATTTTTCCTTTATTAGGAGAATTCACCTTCTCAAACGTATTTTTACTACAAATGTATCCAAGGGAGGTCAAGCAGATCTATAAGAACAGCTTTTTGATTTGTGGTTTTCATTCCAAGCCTCCTCAAATCACTTCTGGAAACAAGTAGGAGTGTAAATTATAAATCTACAAATACTTGATTTTATAAGAATATAAATTTTAACTACAACCAACACTTTAGTCAAATATTTTTTCCACCTTAAGAACCTAAAAGGTAACAACATAACTTTCAGTGCATATTTGCATTCTAAGGGCATTTATCTGTCACAGGGAAGAGAAGAGAGAGCACCATACACTCATTGCACATATGGCATCAAAATAAGATGAAAGGACTCTGAAAACCCGAGAAATTGGGCCCTGAAATACTTAAGGGAGTTCTTTCCAGCCAAATCCTTTATCTAACACATAGTTCACTTTGTGAAAAACCCTTCTTTTTAATTTGACAAATGGACTTTTTTTTTTTTTTTTTTTTTTACAGCTTCATGCACTATTCTGTAGCTGCCAGTTTCTAAGCTTTAAGCTGGGCCCTGCAACACAAATGTTTTATTTCTTCTGTTTGAGCATCTTTTGCCACATCTTAACTAAGTTTGCATTCACCTTGGTGAGATGCTCTTGAGCAAAGCAAAACCAAAGAGAACTGCAAATCACATTTCTGCATGAAAATGAGGAAAATGAAGACGCGTTCCCTAATCCAAGAACTTTTGAGGGCATTCCAAAACTGTTTATTTTTTACTTATGGGTGTAGGGGCATGAAGGCAATTTATTTTCCTTGAAGGACCACAGCATCTCCCCCACGCCCAGGTTCAGCATAAAAACTGTATGTCCTCCAGAGCCTGTGGAAGGATCCAGGGATTCAGCGTCCTGCCAGCTCTCCTTCTCCCCACGGGCCCCCGCAAACAACAGTGGCAAAGCAGATGGTCCCCCCCTCCCCTTCTCCTTGTCCCTTCCGCAGTCCCACAGTGTCCTCCCATCCCGTGCTGACACCTTCACCTGCAGCTTGGTAACCGAGCCTCCCCACCCCCACCCCACTCTTCCTAGGGCTCCCAGCAAGTACAAACTTTGGAGACCTTCTTTCTGCTTCGCCGCCCCCATTTCACCTTCAATCATCTGGAGAACTCTTTCTGGATCCCAAGCTTCAGTTGCTATCTTCCTCCCACACCTCTGTCCCCAAACTACCCTTTCCCTGTACTAAAGGGAGAGGCGTCCAGCCCCGGTGGCGGAGGCACTGCGGCTAACCACAGACGGGTGCTCTCCTCCGCCCTGCTCCATCCTCCCTCAGCCTGGGTGCACTGGAGCCCACGAGCCCACACTGGGGACGCCTCCACTCCTCCGGCGTCCACGACCCGGTCCTAACTCCAGAAGCTCACTGGAGCCTCAGCCCACAGCCCGGGCCAGCGGCGGCCGGGCATCCTCCTCTACAAGTGGGACCGCGGGACAAAGTGCAAACTCCATCGGGAGGGGTCCCCCGGCGGCCCTTCCCTCGGGCGGCGCGCCCCGGTGCCGGCTCGCCCAGTGGAGGCGGGCGGGGGCCCGTGGGGAGGCGGCGCCCGTTCGGGGGCGCCCGGCCGGGCTGGGCTGGGCGCCCGGAGCTTACCTTCGCGCGCGGGCCGCTGGTGCGTGGGGGCAGTGGCTCTTCCAGCCCAGAAGCTGTTGCTCGCTCTCGGGCGGCGGCGGCGGTCCCGCCGGGGCTGCGCTGGGGCTTCGCGCAGACGCTCTCCCGCGGTCTGCGGCAGCCCAGGCGGCGGCGGCGACAGCTCGGCCGGGTGCGGCCCCGGAACTGTCCAACTCGGGCGGGCGCGGGGCTGAGGCTCCCGCCGCGGCCCCCGCGCTGAGCGCCTGCGCGCCCTGCCTCGCCCAGGTGAGGGGCGTGTGCCCGGAGCCCGCGGGACGCGCCGGGCCGGGGCTGGGCTCGGGCCTGGCTCGGCAGACGCCCGGCGTCCGGCCTGGCCGCGGACCCCCGGGGTCGGACCCGCCAACGCCTCTCCCGCGCACGGGAGCTGGCGACGGTTCACCAGGCGGGGACTTGCGAGGCACACACCCTGGGGCGAATAAGGCGGGACCATTCGGGGGTTCGTTGCCACTGCAGAGTCTCCCGCAGCATCGCCGCCTTTAAATCCCGCCTTTCCAGGCGTGCGCGCACCGCGAGGGAGCGGAGTCCCGGTCCCGATGAGGGGGGTCCTCGCGGTCTTCGGTCTCGGGGCCCTGGTCCCTGAAAAAAATTTCTTGACAACTGCAGAGGTCCCAAAACCGGGGTATCCAGCGGCGCGGGGGGAGTGGGGGGCGGGATCTTTCAAATACTACCAGAGTGAAACTCTCTTTTTGGAGATCATCAGAACAACTATTTGTTTTTCCTCTTTGACCTGCTCTCGGCTCTAAGACACACCAAGCAGCCTCCGCGTTTTTGGCGGAGCCGGGAAGGGCCGCAGCGCTAAAGGCATCGCAGGCTCGCCGAGGATCTAAAGGGCTCTTTTCTTAAAAGGGGGGCTCTTGCTCCTCTGTATTTCTCTTCCGTGCTTGAGTTATCAAAACTATACCGTATCATCGGTTCCCCTGATGTAGGGCATCTTGCGAAAATAATGCAAACATACCTGTAAGTGCTGGGTTCTGAAAGGGAGAGCGCTCGGATAGAAAACGTTTACGGGGATAAGAAAAAAATTTTATAAGAGCGGTTTTCTGAGATTACTCCTTTGGCTGGAGAAGTTCAAGAGGAACACATGACAAGAGAATTGTGTTTTACAATAGATTTTTTTCTTTTTTGAACCAGATGGTTTTAAAATATTATTCTTTAATTCTCTTCTCAGATGATTGTCACTAACTCCATCAATAATTAAGCCAGCTGCTGTTAATGCCTTGGCGTAACAGTACAGGGTAAATATGTGAACGTCCAGTCAAAGCCAGCACCATTCTCCAGGGTGGGTTTGGGATTTGACAAGCACACATGCGCACCATCCTGGAGCTTTAAAGGAGCATTTTTTGCCTGCCTCGGAATTAAGGGTTATTGCAGGCACCTGAGGTACCAGTGTGAGAAGGAGCATGATCGGACAGAAGTTTTTATATTTTTAGAATTCTAAATATCTTCACGTCCAGGTAGGCATTCTTACTTCCTCATTACTAAGAGCAGGCACTTATTTGGTATGTTTATTCTGAAAATTTTACCCTATTTGAAATTGCAACAGGAAGCCACCAAAATTAAACCATTGTAACCCAGAAGACGGTGAGCTATTTTAATTCTTTAAACTGATTCTTACAAAATCATGGTTGTAAGTCCTCTCCCTGTAGTGTAGGATATATAGAAAACGAGTCTTTTCATGAGTCCCTGAAGGTCAGTGAGGTGGGGTTCTGGCAAACTGGGACTGGCAGGAAATTCCAGAGGCAAAAGCCTTCCATGAGGAAAACACCCAGTTTCCAAGGCCCTGCACTTCAGAGCCCGGAACAGTGTGGTTTCTACTGAGCCTAGATAAGTATTGGTGTCTCCAGGTACCTCAAGCATAGGGCAAGGGGGAGGGGGCCTTTGAAACCTTAAGCCAACACGTTAGATTGCACTTGGAGGCAAATGAGTAACCTCTGCAGAGTGGAACACCTGTGAGAAGTGTTCCCTGCGGTTTGTGCAATTTAGCAGCATGTGCCTTTTTTATGTCCTGCAAACTGCAATGATATCCTTCTCTCCTCCCTGTCATTTTTAATCACCTAGAGCAAAGACTTATGGTGGAGAACAGTTTGAGGACTGCATTTCCTAACAACAGCTGAAAGAAGCATAAAATAGGTACAGATAACTCAATTTTTCACCTGTGACATAACTAACTAAAAGCTGTGCCTCTATGTCCTTAGCCAGAGTAGGATTTAGGCCTCTGGCCTAAATATTTGCAATGCCTCCTTTCGAAATGTACTTCAACTGGAAACAATAGTAAACTAAAAAAACACAAGATTTTTTTTTAAATTAATTTTTATTTTTTTAGTTTGTTTTGCTTTACAATACTGTATTCATTTTGCTATACATTGACATGAATCAGCCACGAGTATTTAAATACACAAAAACAACAGTTCTCCAGAGATTTTCTGATCACATCTTTGTGCCTACTGCATGTCTTGGCATTGCTTGTGCCTTTCCAGTGAGATCTGATGTAGGGGGTCTTGCTATCCTCAAACTCTCTCACCATCATTTTCCTAGAACCGTTATTGCTCATTCCTGGCAGCAGTGAAGTAAACCAACTCAGAGAGTTAGCCCTAGGATAGCTGCAACACAGAGGGATTGTGCACCAAGAAGTGGTCCCTAGACCTTGAGAAGAAACATAGCAGACAGGGATTAATTTGAGCCTTTGTGTCTCAAAGGCTCAATGTACTATTTGTGTCAATGAGGTGTGTGATACATTGCTTCCTATACATTGATGAACTTATGCAGACACACTCCTTTTAACTGTTTATAAATCTATACTTTCCAGTGGATAAAGAACTTGGTATTAGCAAGAAAATTATCAATATATTTGAAGACTTCATCAGTCACATAGTTTTACTTTCTAAGAAATGAATAGAGCCTATACATAAGAAATGGATAAATAAGATGTTACAAAACAAGGCCCTACAGACATTTTATTTAGATTGCTTTGCAGCCATCAGCAATTTTCTGGTCTCAGAACTGGGGGCTGTGTTTTGAAAACCACAGGATGGACACACAAACTGAAGGAAGAGTGTGTGTGTCTTTAGTCTCTCAAGCATATCCGACTCTGCGACCCCATGGACTGTAGCCACCCAGGCTCCTCTGTCCGTGGGATTCTCCAGGCGAGAATACTGGAGTGAGTTGCCATTCTCTTTTCCAAGAGATCTTCCCAACCCAGGGATTGAACCCAGGTCTCCCGTATTGTGGGCAGATTTTTTTACCGTCTGAGCCACCAGGGAAGCCCAGAAGTTTCAAATTCCAAATTCAGCTCTCACTTTCAAACCTAGAAACCTTAGTTTCTTCATCCATAAGACAGGGCTTCCCAGGTGGTGCTAGTGGCATAAAAGCTACCTGCCAATGCAGGAGATGTGGGTTCAATCCCTGGGTCAGGAAGATACCCTGGAGTAGGAGATGGCAATCTGCTCCAATATTCTTTTTTTCTTCTTTAATAATGTTATCTATTTGTGTTGGCTGTGCTGGGTCTTCCCTGCTGCTCGGGCCTTTCTCTGTTGCCATGAGTGGGGGCTGCTCTCTGTTGCAGTGCCTTTCCTTTTGCAGAGGATAGGCTCTCGCGGGTGTGGGCTTCAGGAGCTGTAGCACGTGGGCGCAGGAGCTGTGGCTTTCAGGCTTTAGAGCATAGGCTCAGCAGACGTGGCCCCTGGGCTTAGCTGTTCTGTGGCATATGGGACCTTCCTGGGTCAGGGTCGAACCCGTAGGTCCTGCAATGGCAGGCAGATTCTTTACCACCGACCACCAGAGAAGCCTCTACTCCAGGATTCTTGCCTGGAAAATTCCGTGAACAGAGGAGCCTGGCGAGCTACCATCCATGGGGCCGCAAAGAGTCAGACGTGATTGAGCACACAAGACGGGGCTAGTTATAACAGCCTTGTCTCAATGGGTGGCTGTAAAGATGTAATGTATATGAAACACTCTGAAAACTACACAGGTACCATTGGTTGAGAACTGTCTTCCTCATAGTCTGCTTTTCCTCTACTGCTGTTCTGCAAACCTTCCCTCAAAGTGCCTTATAACTCCTGTTGAACTCTTCCATAATCTCCACTATGATCTTTCCTGATAACTCTACTTGAAGGTGGCTCCAGGGTCATATAATGGGGATAGCACAAGTTCTAGTGCTAAATGAGTGTGACCTGAGCTCTGGCTTAGCACTCACCCACTCGCCACCTGATATTCTTCATTCCTTCTAACCTTCTGTTTCCCCATCTGTCACGTGGGAAAATAAATATACCTTCATCATAGGAGTTATCCTGAGGATCAAAGCAAACAGGGAAGTATTTTTCAAACTATAAAAAGACCTGAAAAATGTTCATTATAATTTATTGTAACAGCTATTTGGGAAGTAATGGATTTATCTCCATATTAGGCAATAAGATCTAAAATGTCTTAGAAATACCAGAAAAATTATATATATATTTTTGTGTGTGTATATATATATATATATGGGATTTTCAGAGCAACTTACAACTAGATTGAAGATTATGCAACTAAAAAAAAATAGGCAGCTAAATTATATTTATATACAAGAGTACATGAATATTGCAAATACCATAAAATCTTTCAGCTTCCATATATTTTAGAAATTAATGGAACGAATGTGACATTTGTTCTTAAAAGCTCCAACTCAAGTTCAACAAAAAATTCTATTTTTGTTCTAAACTACTGATGTTACTTACCTTAAGATGTCTGCCTACTCAAGATGGATAACAGTCACAAAATGTTGAGGTTTTTTTTTATCAGATAATTTTCATTCTCATTTTTTCTCATACATTTGATGAAACATGAGATGGGACAGATAGCTCTTTAAGGCTAATGAATTGGTTTCCTGCAGAAATTCCAAATTTGACCCAGACATTTATATCTAAAAAAAATGAGTATAAAAAAGTGGAGGAAGTTGTTTTAAATTAATTTTTTTTTTTTAGTTTGTTTTGCTTTACAATACTGTATTCGTATTGCTACAAGGAAGTTGTTTTAAATGAAAATCTTAAGGCTATTTCTGAATTATCAATTTGTGTTTTACATTTATCTCATTTCTAAACCTAACTGTATTATCTTTTAAATCTAACTGGAGTTCTGCCTTTAGAAGAAGGGATATAAAACTCATTGCTAAATCTCAGACATTCTTGAGGAGATATGCTAGCCTTTTTTTCTCCCTCTTCTAGAGAATTGTTTTTAAGTGACTCACTAGTGTTCTATTCTGTGAGAAAGAATTGTCTTTTTAGCCTACAATTATTTCTTAATTAAAGATTGAGTTTCCTTTCATCTTTCTTTTCTACCTGAATATTCTTAGCAGAGAATAGCCATGTATTGAAATTCCTTTCTTGCTAATATGTGTCCTCCCTTTTCACATTGAGGACATTATGATTTATCTTGATATTTTAAAATTAATTATTTTTCCTATGTGTGACCAAGATCTGTCTGTTTTGACCTTTTCCTCATAAAAGCTTATTTTCTTGAAATCTAGCGGGATTGGTGCTTTGCTGTGGCACTGTGCCCCCTTCTCTGAGGAAATAACATTTTTATGTCCAGAAGTGATCGATTCTGTAAAAGTGTTCCTCCTGCGCCCTAACCCCAGATTTGAGGAAGTAACTGTGACTCTTCTTATTCATCTGTCCCTTTGAAACTTAATCCAGCACTGCCTTGGGACCCAGGATGAAGGTTGCATGACTTCACGTTACTCCCAAATCCTTCCCTGATGACATTGCAAGGTTATTACCTCGGTTAGCACATATTCCCCTTTGACTCTTTGCTCTGAAATGGATATAAAGTAATTAATCTTCTTTGGACCGCATTGCAATTATAATTTCCCTCCACTTTTTGTAAATCTGAAGATGTGGGGATACTCCTTTCAAAAACGTTGATCTACTTCTTAGTTTTAGCTTTTCATCCATGCCCTTATGCATTTAACTCATAACCACCTGATAACTGGAGAAGCTCCCTGATGATTAAAACTTTTTGATTTAAAGTTGCATGGTTTCATGAGTTTCTCACTTTAACCTATGCCATAATTTTAGATAAATTATGAGTGTTGAACTTACTGTGTAGAATAATTTTCAAAAGCCTTCAGTGTCTAAATAGCCAACACAGAGCTTACGAGGAATACTATGTCCCATGTACTATAAATGCATTGTCCCATTTATTGTAGTAAGAATCCTATAAGAGGGAAATATTGATGTCATTTTACAGATGGGAAAAGCAATAAACCATACGTTTGCAATATACAGAAGGTCACAAATTGGCAGAGCTAAAATTCTGGTTCAAGTTTTTCTTATCTTTGAAAAGCTCTTTATATGCTGCTTTTTGAGGTTAATCAAAAGTATTGATTAGATTGTAAGCTCCACTGGGAGCAGAAATCATATCCTACTTGCACTGTAGTCCCTTATAAGACCTAACATATAGTTCCTTACAAAGAGAAGCTCAAAATCTGTGTGCAGAGTAAACGGTTTCTCATTTCTGCTTTTCACTGACTACAACTGCCATCTCTCCATCTTCTGAAGCCATTTTCAGCTTAGGAGACAAGGTAGGAAAATTTTCAGGAAAGGAATTGAGAGAGCTGAGGAGAAATACCCTAGTTCTTCACAAATTCCAAATACGTTGTAGTCTTTGAGCTCTCAATATCCTTCTGTTTTGGACAACCATCTGAACCTCTCTAAACAAACTCCTTGCAAATGGTTGCTATCTCTTATCTTTTCAATACTATTCTCTGATTCTTAGAGCCCAAGACTGTTTCTTATATTTTGCATTCACCCCTCCTCCACTCCAACCTGCAATGCCTAGGACTGAATCAAACCAGTTGTAGGCACTCTATGCAAGCTTGAATGCAGCCAGTGATTTTCCATTCTTATTCTCACATTCACAGTGCAAACAGCAAGACCTGACTCTCTGCTGCCAAGGAGTAAGTGTCTTTTAATTTCATGGATACAATCACCATCTGCAGTGAGTCTGGAGCCCCCCAAAAATAAAGTCTGACACTGTTTCCACTGTTTCCCCATCTATTTCCCATGAAGTGATGGAACCAGATGCTATAATCTTCATTTTCTGAATGCTGAGCTTTAAGCCAACTTTTTCACTCTCCTCTTTGACTTTCATCAAGAGGCTTATTAGTTCCTCTTCACTTCTGCCATAAGGGTGGTGTCATTTGCATATCTGAGGTTATTGATATTTCTCCCGGCAATCTTGATTCCAGTTTGTGCTTCTTCCAGCCCAGCATTTCTCATGACGTACTCTGCATACAAGTTAAATAAGCAGAGTGAAAATATACAGCCTTGACGTACTCTTTTTCCTATTTGGAACCAGTCTGTTGTTCCATGTCCAGTTCTAACTGTTGCTTCCTGACCTGCATATACGTTTCTCAAGAGGCAGGTCAGGTGGTCTGGTATTCCTATCTCTTTCAGAATTTTCTACAGTTTATTGTGATCCACACAGTGTTCTTGCCTGGAGAATCCCAGGGATGGTGGAGCCTGGTGAGCTGCCATCTATGGGGTTGCACAGAGTCGGACATGACTGAAGCTACTTAGCAGCAGCAGCAGCACACAGTCAAAAGCTTTGGCATAGTCAATAAAGCAGAAATAGATGTTTTTCTAGAACTCTCTTGCTTTTTCCATGATCCAGCGGATGCTGGCAATTGGATCTCTGGTTTCTCTGCCTTTTCTAAAACCGGCTTGAACATCTGGAAGTTCACGGTTCACGTATTGCTGAAGCCTGGCTTGGAGAATTTTGAGCATTACTTTACTAGCATGTGAGATGAGTGCAATTGTGTGGTAGTTTGAGCATTCTTTGGCATTGCCTTTCTTTGGGATTGGAATGAAAACTGACATTTTCCAGTCCTGTGGCCACTGCTGAATTTTCCAAATTTGCTGGCACATTGAGTGCAACACTTTCACAGCATCATCTTTCAGGATTTGAAAGAGCTCAACTGGAATTCCATCACCTCCACTAGCTTTGTTCGTAGTGATGCTTTCTGAGGCCCACTTGACTTCACATTCCAAGATGTCTGGCTCTAGGTGAGTGATCACACCATCCTGATTATCTTGGTTGTGAAGATCTTTTTTGTACAGTTTTTTCACAGCATCATCATTTAGGGTTTGAAACAGCTCAGCAGAATTCCATCAACTCCACTAGCTTTGTTCATAGTGATACTTCCTAAGGCTCAGTTGACTTCACATTCCAGGATGTCTGGCTCAAGGTGAGTGATCACACCATCATGGTTATCTGGTCATGAAGATCTTTTTTGTACAGTTTTTCTGTGTATTCTTGCCACCTCTTCTTAATATCTTCTGCTTCTGTTAAGTCCATAACATTTCTGTCCTTTATTGTGCCCATCTTTGCATGAAATGTTCCCCTGGTATCTCTAATTTTCTTGAAGAGATCTCCAGTCTTTCCCAGTCTATTGTTCTACTGTACTTTGCATTGATCACTGAGGAAGGCTTTCTTATTATCTCTCCTTGCTATTCTTTGGAATTCTGCATTTAAATGGGTATATCTTTCCTTTTCTCCTTTGCCTTTTGCTTATCTTCTTTTCACATCTATTTGTTAGGCCTCCTCAGACAACCATTTTGCCTTTTTTATTTTTGAGAAGGGTCTTGATCACTGCCTCCCTACTTTCTTCAATTTAAGTTTGAATTTTGAAGTAAGGAGTTCATTCCCAGTCTATTGTTCTACTGTACTTTGCATTGATCACTGAGGAAGGCTTTCTTATTATCTCTCCTTGCTATTCTTTGGAATTCTGCATTTAAATGGGTATATCTTTCCTTTTCTCCTTTGCCTTTTGCTTATCTTCTTTTCACATCTATTTGTTAGGCCTCCTCAGACAACCATTTTGCCTTTTTTATTTTTGAGAAGGGTCTTGATCACTGCCTCCCTACTTTCTTCAATTTAAGTTTGAATTTTGAAGTAAGGAGTTCATGATCTGAGCCACAGTCATTTTTTTTTTTTTTTTTTTTTGTGACTGTATGGAGCTTCTCCATCTTCAGCTGCAAAGAATATAATCAATCCGATTTGGGTATTGACCATCCGGTGATGTCCATGTGCAGAATCTTTTCTTGTGTTGATGGAAGACAGTGTTTGCTATGACCAGTGCGTTCTTTTGTCAAAACTCTATTAGCCTTTGCCCTGCTTCATTTTGTACTCAAGGCCAAACTTGCCTTTACTCCAGGTATCTCTTGAGTTCCTACTTTTGCATTCCAGCCTCCTATGATGAAAAGGACTTCTTTCTTTTTTTTTTTTTTTGGTGTTAGTTCTAGAAAGTCTTGTCTTCATAGAACCGTTCAACTCAGCTTCTTCGGCATTAGTGGTTGGGGCTTGGATTACTGTGACATTGAATGGTTTGCCTTGGAAACACAGAGATCATTCTTTTGAGATTGCACCCAAGTACTGCATTTCAAATTTTTGGTTGACTATGAGGGCTAATCCATTTCTTATAAGAGATTTTTGCCCACAGTGTTAGATACAATGGTCATCTGAATTAAATTCATGCATTCCAGTCCATTTTAGTTCACTGATTCCTAAAATGTCAATATTCACTCTTGCCATCTCCTGTTTGATCACTTCCAATTTACCTTGATTCATGGACCTAACATTCCAGGTTCCTATGCAATATTGTTCTTTATAGCATTGGACTTTACTTCCATCACCAGTCACAACTGAGCATAGTTTTCGCTTTGGCTCTGTCTCTTCATTCTTTCTGTAGTTATTTCTCCACTCTTCTCTAGTAGCATATTGGGCACCTGCCAACCTGGGGAGTTCATCTTTCAGTGTCCTATCTTTTTGCCTTTTCATATTGTTCATGGTGTTCTCAAGGCAAGAATATCAAAGTGGTTTGTCATTCCCTTCTCCACTAGACCACTTTTTGTCAGTACTCTCCACTATGACCTGTCTGTCTTGGGTGGCCTTACAGGGCATTGGTCATAGTTTCATTGAATTAGACAAGGCTGTGGTCCATGTGATCAGTTTGATTAGTTTTCTGTGATTGTCCTTTTCATTCTGTCTTCTGTCTTTCCTCTGATGGATAAGGATAGGAGGCTTATGGAAGCTTCCTGGTGGGAGAGACTGACTGCGGGGGCAACTGGATCTTATTCTGATGGGCAGGGCCATGCTCAATAAATCTTTAATCCAAGTGTCTGTTGATGGGCAGGGCTGTGTTCCCTCCCTGTTGTTTGACCTGTGACCAAACAATGACAGGGGTAATGAAGGTAATGGTGACCTCTTTCCAAAGGTATTTTGCATGCGCTGTTGTATTCAGTGCATGCAGAAGGCCACTGTCGGACCACGTCTCCACTGGAGATTCCTGGGCATTCACAGACAAGTCTTTATTAACACAAAACAAAAACAAACCTACACAAGATGTTAAAATTTTGCAAAACCAATGAACACAAATCCTTGTAGACCATACCTGCCTGGTACAATCCAAGTTGAGAGAAAAGTAAAAAACCTAATAATGCAGTATTATAAGTACAGGAAATCGACTGTAGTGCATACTGTACTACTGTCATAATTTTGTGCCACCTCCTGTTGCTGTTGTGGTGACCTCGAGTGCTGTGAGTATCCACTTAAAACACGACATGGTACTAATCATCGCCATGTGAGTTGCTAATCTCTCCAATAAACTGAGTACCGCAATACAAAGTGATATGTCCCTCTCCTTGTATATTTTTTTCATCATATTTAGTGCAACACCTTGAATAGTAACACCATTAGACTCCTATGAAATGCTACTAGTAATGCTGGAAGTGCTCCTAAGAAGCAGAGAATAGTCATGACCTTACAAGAAAAAGTTGAATTGCTAGGTACCTACTTGGTAGACTAGGTCTGTAGCTATAGTTGCTTGTCATTTTAATATGAATGAATCTAGTGTAAAGACTATTATTTTTTTTTAAAAGAAATTCGTGAAGCTGTAGCTTGCTGTAGCTATGCCAGTAGGCATTTAACTTTGCATTTTTGTGAAATACCTTATCTCATATTAAAAATGCATTTTTTACTGGGTGCAGGATTGCCAGGAGAAAGACATATCTATACATTCTAATACGATTTGAGAAAAAGTAAAGTCATTATATTACAATTTTAAGCAAAAGGAAGGTGAAAGATTGAAAATTGGTGAATTTGATGACAGCAAAGGATGGTTTCATAATTTTAGAAAAAGGTTTGGCTTAAAAAATGTCAAGATAACAGGAGAAGCAGCTTCTGATGATTAAGAAACAGCAGAGGAGTTCCAAATGCCAAGAAAATCATTGAAGAGAGAGGATATCTGCCTGAACCAGTTTTTAATGCAGATAAAAGTACCCTATTCTGGGGAAAAAAATCAAAAAGGATATTTATTAGTGAGGAACAGAAGTGAGAACCAGAATTTAAGGCAGGAACATATAGGCTCACCCTACTGTTTTGTGCTAAAGTATTCAGGTTTATTCCCTATAAAACTACTAATCCCCAGGTTTAAAGGGAAAATGTAAACTTCAGCTGTAAGCCTTCTGGGTGTACAGTAAGAAGAACTAGACAAGTACCCTTTTCTTTTCTGCATTGGTTCCATGGATGCTTTTTTTGCTAAAGTAGGAAGTACCGTGCAGATATGCCTTAACCTTTTTTTTTTTTTAATTGGACAGTGTCCCTGGTCTCCTAGAACTCCATGAGTTAAATACCAAAAGTGTCTACTTGCACCCTTAACACAATATCTCTATTTCAGCCCCTAGTTCACAAGGCATATTGATCTTTAAGGCTCATTACACATGATACTCTATGGAAAATATTGTCAATGATATGGAAGAAAACTCTGACAGAGAGAACATCCTGAAAGTCTGAAAGGATTATACCACTGAAGATGTCATCATTGTTATAGAAAAAGCTGTGAAAGCCATCAGGCCTGAAACAGTAAATTCCTGCTGGAGAAACTGTGTCCAGATGCTGTACATGACTTGACATGATTTATGGCAGAGCCAATCAAGAAAATCATGAAAGATATTGAGAATAGGGTACATGGTGAAGTGGGTATTTTGTTACAAGATATGGAAGTTGAAAAATTTCAGGAACTGCTAAATACCACAACAAAGGAATTAACAGAAGATTTGACGGAGATGAGTGGTTGTGAATCAGTGCCAGATGACAAGGAAGAGGATGCAGACCTTTGAAGCAGTGCTAGAGACAAGTGACATTAGGCAATTGGGCAAAAGGACTCCAATAATTTAAGACTGCTTTTGACTTCTTTTATGACATGAATCCTTCTATTATTAGGTTGGCGAAAACGTTCATTCTGGCTTTTCTGTACACTGGTATGGAAAACCAGAATAAACTTTTTGGCATACCCAATACATTATGAATTACATTCATAATGAATTACGCTCATAATGAATTATACTATGGAGCTTCCCTTGTAGCTCAGTTGGTAAAGAATCTGCCTGCAATGCAGGAGACTCAGGTTCGATTCCTGGGTCAGGACAATCACTTAGAGAAGGAAATGGCACACATTCTTGTATTCTAGCCTGGAAAATCCTATGGACAGAGGAGCCTGGCAGGCTACAGTCCGTTGGGTCACAAGGGTCAGACACGACTTAGCGACTAAACCACCACCACAGTATATGTGGGCTTCCCAGGTGGAAGCCCTGAGTTGAGAAGATCCCCTGGAGGAGGAAATGGCAACCCACTCCAGTATTCTTGGCTGGAAAATCCCATGGACAGAGGGACATGTGGGGCTACAGTCCACGTGGTTGCAAGGAGTCAGACATGACTTAGCAACTGAGTATGAATGCATGGTATGTGTACTCTCTCTTGTAATTAGAGAAACTGCATATTACTATCATAGGTTGGTGGATTTTAAAAATGTAACAATGTTTCTGATACTGTATTATGACTATGACTATAATACTACATGTCTTAAAAATTTTATACTTCATTGATTAGTTGTGTACGTTGGTCTAGCATGAAGCAATTATACTGACTACAGAATTCTCATACAACATTCATATTGTGCTTTAGTTAATAATACACCTGCATTGATACAGGTGTAAGAATCCTTACACCTGTAAATAAATGCAAATGCTTTTTTCACATTATCATTTTTATATCTTTTTTATCTTCTCATTTTTGATGTCTAGTGTTAGTAATATGAATAACATATACAATGTTTTGTATCATATGGAACTATACTGATGTAGGATTGAGAGATTATTTGACAGATGATCATTTGTTGATTGATGTGCATCTACAAATTTCCCTACTTGGCAAATTGCTTCCAGTAATTCTTCTTGTTATATCATTTAAAAAATATTCAGGGGCATATTTTGCTCTACAGTCTAATGCAATTAAATTTATCCTTTCAGGGGGATATAAAGAATGCATGAAATTCAACAACAACAACAAAACAAATTGATTAAAAAATAGGCAGAGGCATAGAGAAGACTTGTGGACCTATCAGGGGAAGGAGAGGGAGACAAACTGAAAGAGCAGCATTCACATATATACACCTCCATGGGTAAAATAGCTGGAACAGCTGTATAGCATAGGGAACCCAACTTGGTGCTGAGAAGGCTGGAATGGGGAGTTGCAACGGAGGTTCCAGAAGGAGGGGATATACATATACTTATAGCTGATTCATGTTGTTGTACAGCAGAAACCAATACAACATTGTAAAGTAATTATCTTCCAATTAAAAATAAATTTAAAAAAATGTAAGCTCCTTAAGGGCTTGCATTTTCTCTGCTTCCCTCACTGATTACTTTGCATTTACAAACAACAGTGTGTGTTTCAACAATAAATGAGTGAAATAAAATCATGAGTAAAGGATTTTAATGTACATTTTTCCATAGAAGTCATACAGATGGTGAATCGGCACAAGAAAACATGTTAAACATCACAAATTATTAGGGAAATGCAAATCAAAGCCATAATGAGATACCACCTCATGCCTGTTAGAATACTTATTATCAAAAAGGCAAAAAATAAGAAGTGATGGTGAAGATGTGGAGAAAAGGAAACTCTCATAACATTCTTGGAGAGAATATAAATTGGCTCAGTGAAGACAGAAAAAATATGGAGATTTCTCAAAATATTAAGAATAGATTTACCATATGATTCAGCTATTCTGCTTCTGGGTATTTATCCAAAGGATATGAAAATACTAATTTGAAAAGATATAGGCACCCTTGTGTTCATCACAGCATTATTTATAATAACCAAGATAGAGAAACAACTTAAGTCTCCACTGATGGATGGATAAAAAAGAAATGGTGTATATATAGAATAGAACCATACTCAACCTAAA
The DNA here is from genome assembly GCA_006408695.1 of Aepyceros melampus. Lineage (NCBI taxonomy): Eukaryota > Metazoa > Chordata > Mammalia > Artiodactyla > Bovidae > Aepyceros > Aepyceros melampus. The sequence goes on from SJXQ01002758.1 coordinate 113,799, forward strand.
AAAAGATGAAACCTTGCCATTAGTGATAACATGGGTGGACTTCAAGGGTATTATTCTAAGTGAAATAAATTAAATAGAGAAAGACAAATACCATATGACTTACTCATATGTGGAATACAGAAAACAAACAAACAAAAGCCAAAATAAGTGAGCAGACCAAACCAATCAAAAGCAAGCATGTAGATACAGAGAACAGAATAGTCACTATCAGAGAGAAAGAGGTGGAGGAGTGGAGGGTGAAATAGGT
>SJXQ01002759.1:0-81443 GCA_006408695.1 Aepyceros melampus
CATTTACTGGAGAGTATATAACTTCATTGCTAACACTAACAAGCGGGTACTCTTTCTACCCCCTTCTGATACCTATGTCAGAAGCTTTCTCTATCTCCTTTATACTTTAATAAAACTATTACACAAAAGCTCTGAGCAATCAAGCCTCTTCTCTGGCCCCAGATTGAATTCTTCTCCTCCGGAGGCCAAGAATCCCAGCGTCGTGATTCAACAACAACCTTTCAATTTTGACCTTACCTACAACAACTCTCTTGCAAGACATCACATCTCACAGTCAAAAAAGACCTTCTTGGCCTGAGGTATGTTCTGTAGGGGAAAGATATGAGTTCCCAGTTTCTCCAGCTATGGGGGACATTGAAATAGAAGCTCACGTGAGCTTCATGAGCAGGTAGAGGCTGGGAGAGTGGCAGATAAGATTCTTGAGGAAATTAAAGGAATACAGATCCTATGAATTACATTGCAGACTCCATCAAGAAGCCCAGTGAGGAGTTGCTGGGACACCTTGCCATGAGTTCTCCCAGCTGGCCCAAGGGCATCTGCAGCATCCCACGTGTCCCACTTACAAACACTCCACCCGTGGTTGGCTCTGTGCATGGTTCCGAAGGTGGTGAGACTGAGCTTTGGCAGATGACGAATAAATACTTGCTGAAAGCTGGCCTAACCTGCAGGCCAGGGAGAGACCACAGGCAAAAGCAAATGGAAGGTTGTCAGCACCTGGCCTCATGGGCTGTAGAACTGAGAGAAGACATACAAATTTAAAAATTCCCCCACCAAGGGAAGCAAGAAGCTTGGAACAGGCTTATCCATAGAACATCTAAGAAAGCCACAGAATCTGTAGCAGGACTGACAAAAGGTACTCTCTCTTAAAAGCAATTAGTAAATTATTAAGGTGACAATAACTGTTAAGGCAAAGACAGCTACACAAAAATTCAAGAAACACGAAAAATTGAGGAAACATGACACCATTAAAGGATCACAGAAGTCTTTCTGTAACTGACTCCAAAGACATGGAGATCTGTGATCTGCTTGATAAATAATTCAAAATAGTAGTTTAAAGGAAGCTTGATAAAGTATAAGAAGACAAATAAAAACAATTCAATTAAATTAGGAAAACAATGTCTGGACAAAATGAGAAGTTAAATAAATCATAAAAAAAGAATCAAACAGAAATTCTGGAGATGAATTATACAATGAATGAAATGAAAATGTAATACAGTGCATCCTTGTGGCAAGGATAGTCCAACATGTACAAATCAATCAGTGTAATATGCCATATTAATAGAATAAAACAGAGAAAAAAGTATAATCATCTCAGTAGATGCAAAAAAACACACCTGCCAAAGAGAGAATTCTTTTCATGAAAAAAAAAATTGCTCAACATACTGGGGAAATGAACCTCAATATAGTAAAGGTCATATATATGCCAAGCTCACAGTTAACCTCATACTCAATGATAAAAGGCTGAAAGTTTTTTTCTCTATGATGAGGAACAAGACAAAGAAGACCACTTTCCCCATTAGTATTCAACATGACAAAAGAAGTCCTAGCCAGATGAATCAAGGGAGAAAAAAAGAAATAAAATGTATCCAAATCCAAAAGGAAGAAGAAAAACTATCTGTTTGCAGATGACATGATCTTATATAAAATCATAAAACCTCCATACACACACACACAAACACAAACTGTTAAAACTAATCAGTGAATTTAGTAAAGAAGTGAGATACAAAAAATAATTGGATTTCTACACACAAATAACAACATACAGATACTCCTTGACTTGTGATAGGGTTGTTATTGTGGTTCAGGTGTTTAGTTGTGTCTGACTCTTGCAACCCCATGGACTGCAGCACCAGGCTCCTCTGATCTCCACTATCTCCTGGGTTTGCTTAAATCTGTGACCATTGAGTCAGTGATGCTATCTAACCATCACATCCTCTGCTGCCCCCTTCTCCTTTTGCCTTCAGTCTTTCCCAGTATCCAGGAATGAGTTGGCTCTTTGCAATGGGTGGCCAAGGTATTGGAACTTCATCTCATCCTCTGTCATCTCCTTCTCCTCCTGCCCTCAGTCTTTCCCAGCATCAGAGTCTTTTCCAATGAGTCAGTTCTTTGCATCAGGTGGCTAAAGTATTGGAGTTTCAGCTTCAGCAATAGTCCTCCCAATGAATATTCAGGGTTCATTTCCTTTAAGATTGACTGCTTTGAGTTCCTTGTAGTCCATGGACCTCTGAAGAATCTTCTCTGGTGCTGAAATTCAAAAGCATCAATTCTTCTGTGTTCAACCTTCTTTATGGTCTAACTCTCATATCCATACATGACTGCTGGAAAGACCATCACTTTGACTATACAGACTTAGTTGGCAAAGTGCTGTCTCTGCTTTTTAATATGCTTTCTAGATTTGTCATAGCTTTCCTTCCAAGGAACAAGTGTCTTTTAATTTCCCAGCTGCAGTCACCATCAGCAGTGATTTTGTAGCCCAAGGGGGGGAAAAAAAAATCTGTCACTGCTTCCACTTTTTCCCTTTCTATTTGCCATGAAGTGATGGGACTGGACGCCATGATCTCACTATTTTGAATGTTGAATTTTAAACCAGTTTTTTCACCCTCCTCATTCACACTCATCAAAACACTCTTTAGTTCCTCTTCACTTTCTGCCATTAGAGTGGTATCATTTGCATATCTGAGATTGTTGATATTTCTCCTGGCAAATCTTGATTCCAGCTTGTGATTCATCCAGTCCAATATTTTGCATGATGCACTCTGCATAGAAATTAAATAAGCTGGGTGACAATATATAGCCTGGTTGTACTCCTTTCCCATTCTTGAACCAGTCAGTTGTTCCATGTCCACGTCTAACTGTTGCTTCTTGACCCACATACAGGTTTCTCAGGATACAAGTAATGTAGCTGGTAATCCCATCTCTTTAAGAATTTTCCACAGTGATATGCTACATTTTGATAAACTCATCATAAGTTGAAAATATTATAAGGTGAAAACCCATTTAATATGCCTTACCCTCCAAACATCATGCTTAGCTGAACCCACCTTAAACATGCTCAAAATACATTAGCCTTCATGGGGCAAAATAATCTAACACAAAGCCTATTTTGTAATAAAGCCTTAAATATCTCCTGTAATTCATTGCATACTGTACTTAAAAAAAATGTTGGATGAGTACAGAATGGCTGTGTATATATCAATTGTTTACCTTCATTATGACATGTTTGGATGGGAGCTGTGGCTAGCTGATGCTGTTCAGCATCACAGGAGAATTTTATACATTCACTTGAGAAAGAATTCAGATTTGAAGGATGGTTTTTACCGAATGCTCACTGCTGTCACACTATAAAGTTGAAAAAGTATAACTCTAACCATTTTAAGTCTATACCTGAAAAGAAACTCCCTAAGAGAGCAAATCTTAAATGTTCTCACTACAAAAAGAGAAATGGTAATTACATGAGGTGATATAATATTAACTAACTCTATTTGAGGATCATTTCACAATATTTAAGTGTATCAAATCATCACATTATACACCTTTAACTTAAATGTTGAATGTTATATGTCAGTTATATTCCAATAAAGCTAGAAATATAGGTAGGTATATAAATGATTATTTGACTTCTACTGGTCCATTGTAAGACACTTTTTGCCATGTATTCCAACAGTAGCAAAATCTACGGGTAGGATCCTTTTTACTTCTGTTTCAGGTGAATGTTTCTGCTATGAACAAAATAGTCTAGATGATCTAAGATGCTCAGAAAGAGAGCAGAGAAAGAATGAGAGAGCCCTTCTCTTCATACCCTTTCTCCTCATTCCCTGATGTACATATTTGCCAGAACTTGGGAATATACACCTTTAACTTAAATGTTGAATGTTATATGTCAGTTATATTCCAATAAAGCTAGAAATATAGGTAGGTATATAAATGATTATTTGACTTCTACTGGTCCATTGTAAGACACTTTTTGCCATGTATTCCAACAGTAGCAAAATCTACGGGTAGGATCCTTTTTACTTCTGTTTCAGGTGAATGTTTCTGCTATGAACAAAATAGTCTAGATGATCTAAGATGCTCAGAAAGAGAGCAGAGAAAGAATGAGAGAGCCCTTCTCTTCATACCCTTTCTCCTCATTCCCTGATGTACATATTTGCCAGAACTTGGGAATCAGCTGGTTGCCAAAAGTTCCATTTGGGGCTAATAATCAGGAAAGGAAGACTAGATATAGAGTGACCTAAGCTTATCTTTTGGAGAAGGCAATGGCACCCCACTCCAGTACTCTTGCCTGGAAAATCTCATGGACAGAGGAGCCTGGTAGGCTGCAGTTCATGGGGTCGCCAAGAGTCAGACAGGACTGAGCGACTTCACTTTCACTTTTCACTTTCCACTTTCATACATTGGAGAAGGAAATGGCAACCCACTCCAGTATTCTTGCCTGGAGAATCCCAGGGATGGGAGAACCTTGTGGGCTGCCATCTCTGGGGTCGCACAGAGTCGGACATGACTGAAGTGACTTAGCAGTAGCAAGCTTATCTTCATCTGATGCTAAAGAGCACTGGGGAAGAGTGATGCTAAGTGACCTTTCAACCTTGGAGATTAAAATTTCTAGGACAGGGGACTTGTTGTTCTTGAGAAAACAGATCTGTGGAATACAAAGACCTGCATAATGAGTAAGGAGCTCACTGCTTAGAAGGAGAACTAGAGAAGTAAATAATGATAATACTTAGGGGAAAAGTAAAAGAAAGAGATGACTAAACAGATTCCTAACAATCACCTGCTTGTCAAAGGATCTAAGTAAAACTAAAATGTAAATATCTTTATTTTCAAAATTAAAGCAACTCAAAGCTTAATTGGCTTCCCTGGCGGCTCAGATGGTAACAAATCTGCCTGCAATGCGAGAAACCTGGATTCAGCCACTGGCTGGGAAGATCCCCTGAAGAAGGGAGCGGCTACCCACTCCAGTGTTCTTGCCTGGAGAATCCCATTGACAGAGGAGCCTGGTGTGCTAGTACGTGGGGTTACAAATAGTCAGATATGACTGAGCAACTACACTTTCACTTCAAAATTCAATTAGGGGCATATTTTTTTTAATATTCTTTTTATTTAAATATTAAGTATAAGACACCAATGAGATATCACGTCACACCAGTCAGAATGTCAATCATCAAAAAATCTACAAACAATAAATGGTGGAGAGGGTGTGGAGAAAAGGGAACCCTCTTGAACTGTTGGTGGGAATGTAAATTGATACAGCCACTATGGAAGATTGTATGGAGATTCATGAAAAAACTTGGAATAAAACCACCATATGACCCAGCAATCCCACTCCTAGGCATATACCCTGAAGAAACCAAAATTGAAAAAGACACATGTATCCCGTTGTTCACTGCAGGACTATTTACAATAGCTAGAGCATGGAAGCAATCTAGATATCCACTGACAGATGAATGGATAAAGAAACTGTGCTACATATGCACAATGCAATATTACTCAGCCATAAAAAGGAATGCATTTGAGTCAGTTCTAATGAAGTGGATGAACCTAGAGCCTGTTGTGTAGAATGAAGTCAGAAAGAGAAAGATAAATATCGTATATTAATGCATATACACAGAATCTAGAAATCTGGTACCAAATAATTTATTTTCAGGCAGCAGTGGAAAAGTAGACATAGAGAACAGACTTATGGACATGGGGAGAGCAGAGGAGAGGGTGAGATGTGTGGAAAGAGTAACCTGGAAACTTACATTATTATATGTAAAAAGATAGCCAATGGGAATTTGCTGTATGGCTCAGGAAGCTCAAACAGGGGCTCTGTATTAACCTAGAGGTGTGGGTGGGATGGGGTGGGAAATGGCAGGGAGATTCCAGAGGGGGAGATATATGCATTTCCATGGCTGATTCATGTTGAGGTTTGACATAAAACAACAAAATTTTGTAAAGTAATTATCCTTCCATTAAAAAATAAATAAACTTAATTAAAGGCATATTTTTAAAACTACTTTTTTATTTAAATATATTAAATAAAAATAAATCATAGAATAACTTTTAGTAACATGTTCTAATTTATTTAAAAATAAATGGTTGTAGAAATATTCAATAAATTCATAATTTTGAGACATTTTTCTTCTGAGAAGAGTAATCTAGACATTTTAAAGGTTACTCTGTATACTACAGATTACCTAATAAATAATTATTGACTTAACTCTGATGGTGACTAGACGGTTAACGATAAAAAATTTTAAAGATTTTATTATTTAAAATCATATTAATAGTATCATTTGCTTTTACTCCTTTACAAAAATAATCTTTGAATCACTATCAAAATAGCTTTCATTTTTCAAAGCTATTGAAATACAATAATAGAAGTGCTCTTCTACTGAAACTTTCCAGCAAATTTGATAATGCATATATGAGATAATGAAATAAATGTGTATCTTGCATAAAATAAAGCAAAACACCAAATGTCCAACTCTGACAAGATGGACAATGGCACTTAAATAGTATAGAAAAATAAACAAAATCCACACTGCATAATATTTGTAAATAACTAGCAATCTCCTTCATTCTATATCAATATCTATGGTACCTTAATTAAAGATATATTGTTCTCATATTAAGGATTTAGCTTATCCCAAAGGACCTGTTTTAAAAATAATATCTTGAATTCAAGAATCACTTTTGGTATAGATAGGTGTTGGTTTCCAACACAGATAAAACTAGGTTTCATATTTATCAACTTGGTATTCATTTTGAAATATCAGATAAGCAACTTAAAATGCACAGAAGAAACCTATTTTTACTGTAATAAATAATAACTACAAAAAGAAAATGCCACTATTTTTAAGCCTTTACTAGCCCTATGTCCAGCATCTTATGTACATCATTTCATATAATTCTCGCAAAAGTCATATGAGAAACATATATTAATGGTCAATATTATAAATAATGTAATTGAGTTGTGGGAAGATTACAGCTATATATGATCATGGGGAACTAAGTGTAGCTAATCCAAATTTATTGTGTCTAACTTCTGCATACTGGCCCACTGTGCAAGACCGCCTATCTGAGTAGCCCTTCTTTCACCTGTGTCTTTTCACTCCTACCATGTTTCAGTAGGTACCTAGAACTAGACAGACAATGCATAATGTTTGGCCTAATGTATTTGTTTTACAGTACAAAATAAAGTTTTTACAACCACGTAAGGAATACTTTCTTCACATTATTCTTCCTTATATCGGTGTTTTGGTTTTCTTCTCCAATGCGCACCATAGCACTTTCCTTGGTAAGGAGAGACAACATTTACACTATGGGCAAGGAGGTTACCTTTTGATTTTCTTCCTCATAGGGAAGGAAGGAATTGGGGCTTCCCAAGTGGCTCAGGTGGTGAAGAGTCCACCTGCCAAGGTAGGAGACCCAGATTCGATTTCCTTGGTCGGGAATATCCCCTGGAGTAGAAAATGGCAAAGCTCCAGTATTCTTGCCTGGAAAATTCCATGGACAGAGGAGCCTGGTGGGACGCAGTCTATGGAGTCGCAAAATAGTTGGACATGACTGAATGACTGGGCACACAAGGAAGGAATATCACAAAATATGTTGTGCTGATAGGCCTGAATAAATAGCCTGTTCTAAAACTGAAAAACAGCTTACTTTTGTAAGTAGGGCTATCTTCAAACTTGAGAGAGATAAACAGATATGGAGATAAAAGTAGAAAGAAAAACTGAAAAATAATTCTTTTAACTTGCTTCTCCCTGTTTGTACCTGTATTTGTTAATTTTCAATAATTATCATTATAAATGTTTTGATGACAACAGTTGTAACCTGTCTCATTGAAATCTTTGGGATTCAGGAGAGAAAACTTCAGTTTATCAAACTAAGCAATTCTTCATTTCCCATGCTAACTCTTTAACAGTGGTGTAGCATCAGTAACTATACACATTTAAAAAACATGTATTAAAGTATAGGCTTCCTTGCTGGCTCAGTAGTAAAGAATCCACCTGCCACTATATGAGACGAAGATTCAGTCCCTGATTTGGGAAGATCCCCTAGAACAGGAAGTAGCTACCCACTCCAGCATTCTGGTCTGGGAAATCCCATGGACGGAGGAGCCTGGCAGGTTAGAGTCCATGGTGCCGCAGAGTCACACACGACTGAGCGACTGAACACACACATGATAAACATACACACACATATCAAATTATAATATTTCATACCATGTAAAAAGTCACATTAATGCTGGAGCCTGCTTCTCCAAAATATATGCTTCAGTTTTGTTTTCAAAAGCAGAATTGTGTGTGGGTTTTTAATTTTCTCTGCATGATTAGCAATTTTTTGTAGAATAATATTGTATAATAATATAATAATAATATATTCTACAAATAATACAATTATTTGTAGAGTAATATTTCAACAATTTTGATAATTCTATATAAACTTATCTAAGTGGAATATATATATGTGTGTATATATATATATATATATATATATGAAAGTTTAGCAATTAAGTAAAATAAAATAAAACTACCAAACCTTGAGTGATCTGGTATATAATATTAAATGTTCTATGACTTTGAATTATTTTCAACCCAACTTGCAGGGGACAGTGAATTGAAGGGAGTTAGAGTATTGCTTCAGAGAAGGCAATGGCAACCCACTCTAGTACTCTTGCCTGGAAAACCCACTCCAGTGTTCTTGCCTGGAGAATCCCTGGGAGAAAGAGCCTAGTGGGCTGCTGTCTATGGGGTCGCACAGAGTCGGACACAACTGAAGCAACTTAGCAGCAGCAGCAGCAGCAGCAGCAGCAGCAAAGTGATGCTTAAAAAAAGAAAAAAAAGTCTTCCAATTGTTTCTTTCAGGAAAAGACATGACATTTTGGTAAATTAGAAAGTAGAGGGTGCTGGTGCCTTTCAGAAGATGTAAAACGCTTCACTTGGTACTAATGTACATAAAGCAATTAGTTGCTTGTCATGATGGGTGTTCCCTAAGGCAGTGCACTTTCTCCATTAGTATTTATATCTACATGCCATTACACATTGGGTAGCACTAAATAGATGAGATACGACCAGAGAATTACTCAAGTCATGTGCCATGAAGGAAAGAGATATTAACAAACATTATTAGCACACAGGTGGAGTTGGATCACTTAATTTCCAGTGAGATATTTATTTTTAAATGCTTGCTAAGAGTGCAACATTTAACCCTTAGAGCAGAAGCTATTTTTTATTGACTGGTAAATATTTTCGGCTACTGAACATGACCATGTCAGTTTTGTTAGAGGTCATCTTCCCTGAATATTCTGCCTACCCCGGCTGGAAAATTCAAGGGTCTCTTCTATTTGGAAACTATGTCTATTCTATTAAGAGAAACTTCAAGAATCTTAAGTATAAAGCCATATTCTGTCACATTTTAGGCTTACCATAGATATCTGAAATGAAACCAAGACTGTGTTATTCATTCTTAAATATATTTTTCCTCTTCCTCTCCCTCTCTCCCCATCTCTCTCTCTGTCTCCATCCTAAGATCTTGAATATTCATAGCTCTTAAAAGATAATCTATTTTTAACTTTACTCTTTTAAAATATATGTTTCTATTTTAAAAGCTATTAAATTTTGATTCATCAGCTTTTACAATGAAATTATTACAGCATAATCTGCCTCATTCACCACACTTGCAGAAAAATATTTATGAGTGTCTCATATATTCACAGTGTTAAAAGTTATCAGAGAGTATGTCTTTTGAATAGGGTTTGTTTTTTGTTTAGAATGTGCCATGTTGTGTACCATTTACATCTATGTAGGTTTCTTTCTCTCATAATAATTCTCAATGCATTTTCAGACCAAGTAGATTAAACCTGTATATGTAACACAAACAGTGAAATGCTGAAACCTTTAATATAGTTATTACTGATATTTTTTTCAGGAATTTGAAAGCATTCTTAGTTGTTTTTCATCTGAAAATCAGGGCTCTTTTCCAAACAAGTTACTATGTTCCATTATGGGGAAAGAGGACTTCCTTGGTGACTCAGATGGTAAAGAATCTGCCTGATAAGCAGGAGACCCAAGTTTGATCCCTAAGTCAGGAAGATCTGGAAAAGGGAATGGATAACCCACTCCAGTATTCTTGCCTGGAAAATCCCACAGACTGAGGAGCCTAGTGGGCTATAGTCTATGGTGTCACAAAGAGTCAGATGAGACTACACATGCATTTTTAGAAATATTAAACTTATCTGCACAAATATATTTTAAAAATATATAGTAAAATATTGCTATATTAATATTGATTGGCAATATTACTTCTTAAGCAAATTTATTGTTCCTTTGCATACTTAGAAATTTCAAACATTACACATAGAAGGTAATTTAAATGCACCACAATTAATTTGAAATTTTTAAACATGTAGAAATTTTAAATTTTAAAGAATTTATCATATCACATTCACCTACTATAATTTTGGGGTATGTACATATCAACCTGATATTTGGTAGTCAAAAATTATCCACGACTTAAAACATACAACATTTCCTAAATCATGTGTTCTGAGCCTTAAAAATTAAAATCATGGCAACTAAATAAGAATCATTTCTATCTATTATTTTATTATGGCAACATAGATTAAAAAAAATCATACTCTGAAATATAAATATATAACTTAAAATAGAAAGAGAAAGATACTGCTGTATGTCCACTGGTATTTAAATTCCTCTTCTGTGTCTGGATTCCTGTGCAATATCATATATGGTGAGGCATTCAATATACAGAGGAACACACAGTGTCCTTGAAGGATCTTTTCTATTGTGAATCTTGGGGAGGAGTATTTAGCCTTGAATATGTACTCAAGGCAAAATCTATAGAGACTAAAAAGACTGAATTGTCTGAAATATTTCTAGATCAACATTCCTCAAAATAACTCAGAGAAAAATTCTTGCCAGAGAGACTTTACTGCCAAAGATGAGTCACTCAGGATAGAATCTAAGGCTTGTCAGCCTTCCTTCCAACTATAAAATGCTATACACTCTTGTTTTATGGTTGTTCTCTAAGTAATAATTATACAAATGCACTTCTAAACACTATATCAGCCTTAAGAAAAGTCCTATAAATTAGCTAATGTAACTGAGTCAATTGAATAGTGAATCACTACCACTTGCAATATACTGTTGTAGGTATATAACAGATACATAACAATAATTCAGCCAGTGGTTAAAAAACCCACCTGCCAATGCAGGAGATGTGGGTCCAGTCCCTGGATTGGGAAGATGCTCTGGAGGAGGAAATGACAACCACCCCACCCCACCCCAGTATTCTTGCCCGGGAAATGCCATGGACAGAGAGGCCTGGTGGGCTGCATGCAATCCATGGGGTCACAAAAAGTCTGACACAATTTAGCAAATGAGCACAATTCAGTCATTGCAACCATAGCTATCAATTTCTAAGTCAAACATGAAAATCCAAAACCATATTCTTTCTAAATATTAAGATGACAAGCAAATCATCTACAAAAAATCTATCCCAACCTCTGTGTAAAGCTGCAGAGTTTTTTCATCTATGGCATCATACTAGAATAAGTGTAAATTTTAGTATCTCTAAAATATTTCACTTAAAATAAAACCAAGCCTCACTGCAGAGTTATAAATATAAAAGCACCAACTGAGTTATGCTTCAGGTTTTTACCTGTTTTTTTTTTTTACAATTGGGATAGAAATGAGTTGGTAAATTGGCAAGAGTTCCATTTAGCAGGTATTTATGGAAAAATTACTGGGCAAAAAAGGCACCACTAGAAAGGACTACCACATAATTTGTAGGACTCAGTGCAAAAAGAAAGTTTCAGGATGCTTGTTCAAAATTTAGTAATTTCAAGATGGAGACAGCAGAGAATTTAACCAAGCCTGGGCCCTTCTAAGAGTGTGGCCCTGAATAACAGAACAAGTCACAAGCTCATGAAGCTGGCCCTGCTGCTGGACAGTATGAAGGACTCGGATGAATATAACTTTCCTCCCTTCAGGAGAAACGGGCAAGGTCCTGCGGGGTGGTGGGGGCAGTGAGGGGGGATGTGCTTACCTGAAAGCTAAGTCAAATGATGGTTTTTAACTAGGGGAATCAGGAAATGTTTATTTAAAAATTAGAATCAGAACAGGAGCCATCCTAAATGATACATTGAGTATATCATGATGAAAATTGGGAAGTGAAACTATTTTCGGACAAGGGCATACAATTGAGTACAAACTTGGAGTAAGAAAAGGACAAGATGTGCTGGATTGTGTTCTTGTGGAGGAAACAAAAGAGACAGAGTTAAAACTATAGATGTGGACCAAGAAAAAGAAGTACATGAATGCTAGTATAGTGAGCTTGAATTTCACCTTGTAAGCAAACGGAAGACTTTGAGTAACACGATCACAAGCAGGCTGCAGAGTGAAATGGGAGTAGAGGATGAAGAGAGATAATCAGAGTCCTATGTCTGATTACTAAGTCAGTTATACTAGTTATCAGAGCTTGGATTAGAGAGACAGCAACAGAAGTAGAAAACACAGAATGGTCATGAAAAGCATTGCAAGTGAAGTATTGGTATACACATGAGGAAGCAGAGAAAGTTTAAATAACAATGCCTTATCAAGCAACTCAGCAAAAAAGAAGAAAAAGCAAGGTTCTTGGACATTCCAGAAATCATTCCTTGAAAAAGTAAATGAAAACTCTATTAGTAGACTTGGATGTAGGAAATGTGCTGTGCAATAAGAAGGGATTATTTGGTCATAAACTAAAGGATATTGATTTCTAGAAAAATGAACTTAATGATAAAATTTGAGAGCATGGTAGTTCCATTTGTAAGCAGATAACACTTAAGAAAATATATTTTTAGATTACTATAGCGGGACAATCAAGGATTATGTATGTGTGTCATATTGTCTGGTTTGAACATATCCTCAGCAAATTTAGCAACATCTGATTCCATGTTATAGGGTATATGAAAACAATAGTAATGCAACCATTTTTTTGTTTGTTTTGAACTTCTGAACTCCTCATACTCTTCAATCTAAAAAATGTATACAGGTCACCTACAAATTGCCAGGTGTTAGAAGGCAGAGGCGTAGAAGAATGGAGCAGAGGAAGGGTGGAGAGATACATGAACAAGAGGAGATATCCTCAGGCGGCCCACAGTCCTACAGGAGAAACAGATGATATCCATCCTGACTGCAGGTTGAGGCACCCAAAGGAAAGAGGACATACAATAGCCAGAACGTGGAAGCAGCCTAGCTGTTTGACAGATGAATGGGCAAAGAAGATGTGGCAGATGTATACATGTATTCAGCCATGAAGAGGAATGAAACTGAGTCATTTGTAAAGATGTGGATGAACCTTACTACAGAGTGAAGTAAGTCAGAAAGAGAAAAACATATATGGTATATTAGTGCATATATATGGGATCTAGAAAAATGGTACTGATAAAATATTTGCAGGGGAGGAATAGAGATATAGACCTACCAAATGGACTTATGGACACAGCAGGGGAAGGAGAAGGTGTGACAAATTGAAACAGTAGCACTGACATATATATCGCTACCATATATGAAAGAGAGAGCTAGTGGGAAATTGCTGTATTAACACAGGGAGCTCAGTGCTTTGTGATGACCTGATGGGGTGGGGGGTGTGATGGTGCGTGGGAGGAAGGTTCAAGAGGAAAGTATGTGTGTATATATGTAAACATACATACAAAATATGTATACGTATGGCTGATTTATCTTGCCATACAGCAAAAACTAACACAACATTGTAAGCAATTGTCTTCCAACAACAACAACAAAAAAAAATAGGTTCATATTCATTCACTCTCTGTAACATTCACGTTATAGAGTTTGCAACAAATCATTTTGTTGAAACTCTTCTGAAGATGCTGCTGCTGCTGCTAAGTCACTTCAGTCGTGTCCGACTCTGTGTGACCCCATAGATGGAAGCCCATCAGGCTCCCCCATCCCTGGGATTCTCCAGGCAAGAACACTGGAGTGGGTTGCCATTTCCTTCTCCAATGCATGAAAATGAAAAGTGAAAGGGAAGTCACTCAGTCGTGACTGACTCTTAGCGATCCCATGGACTGCAGCCGACCAGGCTCCTCCATCCATGGGATTTTCCAGGCAAGAGTACTGGAGTGGGGTGCCATTGCCTTCTCCACTTCTGAAGATAAATATAATTAAATCAAAGATTTCAGCAATAACAAAACATTTTCTGTTTAAATATTTTATATATTTGCCAATTAGAAAACTATAAAGTGGTAACTCAAAATTAAGAGACTATTGGAATAAGGGCTTAAAAACATAGTACTTGCAGCTTTTTCTGATTTTTTTCCATTTCATAATCTTAAATATATCTTTTTTTAAGCTCAAAATCTCTGTTATATACACTTTTATAACACACTTGAACATTGCAAAACTGAGCCATGTGTATTTTAGGACAAATATTGGGGAAGCTATGTTCAATACCAATATCTATCCTATTAAAACAATGGAAGCATCAGGTAAGTAACAACATTTAGACAGCAAGTCAATATGACTATGAAAGGTCTCCAATAATGAGCAAATTCAGACCAATACGTAGTTTGAGTATTTGGCCTTCTTATTGACAAAGGTTGCTTTCAATCACACTGTATCTATTACGATATCAATCATCACTCCAAAGGAATACAATGTTATCATTGACAAAGACATCACTTAAGCTGAGAAAGTAAAGATTCTAAATAACAAAATAATGAAAGGTCCATTGTTAACAGCAAGAAAATGAAAAATACACCTTAAGAATTTATTCATAGGAAAGTAAAGAAATTGAGGACCACCACAAGAAAAAAAGCTTACTTGCTCACAAGGACTTGAAATAGAGTACACTTAATATCATACTGTTATTTATTAAATTTAATGCAACAGGGTATTTTCTTTGGTATACAAATTAAGATATGGAATTGAACTGATAAAATGATTTACATGCAGGATTAAAATATTGGCAGCTTTATAGAGTGAAATGTCACTGTTTTGTCGTACTTTCAAGTTTTACATTTCCTCCTTTGAATCCCTGTCAGCCTTCATGAACAGTGGAGGGTTTAATCAATGCTTGAGGTAGCAATAGCATAACGCTGAGTATTTTTCTTGCTCATAATCAAAATAATGTTAGTAAACATCATAAAATAGAGTGAAACACATACATTATCATATTACAAATTAAATACGATTCCATGCTTTTAAAAAATGTGCACTTAAAAGAAGCTTGCATTTCCATTAAATGAGCTGTTTTATAGTTACCCGTTTAGCCTAAGGCATTTAGTTTCAACAATAGATTCAAAGATCTGGAAATTTAAAATCTGCAGTTATCACAAATGGAGCCATTTTTTCTTAATTCTATGATGCAAAGCTCTTGTAGAATCAGACTGTGTGCCTATATGTGTGTTTCAATGTTCTTCAAAGATTTGGGTTCATTTGCAGTTTTATTCCAGTGTAAATTCAGTTCAGTCGCTCAGTCCTGTCCAACTCTCTGCAGCCCCCATGGAATGTATAGCACGCTAGGCTTCCCTGCCCATCACCAACTCCTGGAGCTTACTCAAACTCATATCCATCCAGGCAGTGATGACATCCAATCATCTCATCCTCTGTTGGCCTCTTCTCCTGTTTTCAATCTTTCCCAGCATCAGGGTCTTTTCTATTGAATCAGTTCTTCATATCAGGTGGCCAAAATATTGAAGTTTCAGTTTCAGCAGTCCTTCCAACGAATATTCAGGACTGATTTCTTTTAAGACTGTTTGATTGGATCTCCTTGCGGTCCAAAGGGCTCTCAAGAGTATTCTCCAACATACAGTTCAAAAACATCAATTCTCTGGGGCTCAGCTTTCTTTATAGTCCACTCTCACATCCATACATGACTACCGGAAAAACAAAAGCTTTGACTAGATGGACCTTTGTTGGCAAAGTAATGTCTCTGCTTTTCAATATGCTGTCTAGATCGGTCATAGCTTTTCTTCCAAGGAACAAGTGTCTTTTAATTTCATGGCTGCAGTCACCATCGGCAATGATTTCGAATCCCCACACCCCAAAAATATTTTCCAGTGTAAAGAGACATATTATTAAGATTCACTTGAATTCAGACAAGTGAAGTAAAGAGTGGAGTCTCACATAAAGAACGTGAGATTTCTATTTCAGTTAATTTGTTTATAAACCAAAACAATATTCAGGAAACAAAAGAGGGAAAGATGGCAAAAAATGACAAAGGAAATCAAGAGAAAAATTTCAAGCAGATTCACGGGAATGAAGAACCCACATGGAATAGCCCGACACATATGACCATTATGGCAGATCATACAAATGAGTGTGAGAAATGGCTGGACAATTTTATGGTGGGGGTAGGAAGAACCTGCAAAGTGTGGAAGCATAAAGGTCATACGGAACGGATGTGAGAGGAAAGAGGCTTAAATCAATCTGCCTTTATTAGGCCAATGATTCCTACTCACCTAGAGATTTCTTCTCAAATCTATACACTGTCTCAGCTTTCAAGTAAAAAGGAAATACTGTTGCTACTTCTGAATGTTTTAAATGACCAGGATGCATTTCTCTTTCAAAGGTTTGGAGAAAAAAATAGTTTACCTAGAAAACGAAACATACTTTGATTTCAAAATAATTCTTGTAGATTAACCTTTCTTTTTTGTTGCTTATAAATAAAGTCTTAAGTTTAAAATCTTTGTATAATAAGAAAAGAAATAAAAATTAGTAAGCAAGGTTTTTTTCCAAATAAAAATTTAATACATGATTTTCACATAACACAAAGCAGGTAAATATTTCAATAAGCAAGGGAATGTAGGACAGTTAACCAATATATGTTATATTTGCAACCTTAGTGATACATTAAAACATTGAAACATTTTTTCTCTTTAACTTTTATATTAGAAGCATATCTTTCACAATTAGCACATGTCAACAATTTCATTCTCCTTATTGGCATATATACCTCACCATGCATCTTATGTCCTCCTCACATATCTATGCTATTGCCTCCTTGAACTAAATTACACAAGATAGACTGACTTTTGACATTGGTCCTAAAATGACATTGCTATTTACACCTTTATTTTTGCTTCAAATTCTGAACATTTTACCCTCAATTGTAACTATATTTGCCAATGTATGTCTTTTCATAGACTATTTTATATAGAGAATTAACATATTACTCCTCTAACCATTGGAACTAGCATCAAACACTGGTCTGGGCCCTTTATTAAATCTCAGTTTGTATCTTGAAAACTTTGATGCCAATGAAAACTTTTGTATTTCATGAAACATATTACCACAGCACTTATGAAAGTTTTAAAAAATCAGAACACCATATTTAATAACTCCTTTCAGAATGACTAATTCATTTAACTAAAAAAAAAAAAATAGGAAAAATTGGAAAATAAAAGCCTGCAGTGAGGCACATTTTGAAATCCTAACGAGAAGCTGGGATGATCAAATTACCCTACCAGCATGAAATGGGCATTACACAGACAGATTCTTATCTGATAATAAAATAGAAATAGAAACCAGAAGACACTGAAAGAAGTTTCTAACCAGTGTGAAGGAAGAGACTGCAGGTAGAGCCATTTTATTCCCCCAATATAAAATAAAGAATTCATGAGTAAGAAATTGCTTTAAAAAAGACATGTTGCTTAAATGTAGGGGAAAATAATTAAAATGAGCTAAAAAATTAAAAAAAAAAAAACTAGCCAGGAAAAAAGGCATTCTTTGTAAAGGTTTTAGAAAGAAATTCTAAGAGGGGCACCTTACAAAATTCTGATCTTCCCAAGCAATAGGCAGCCAAAAGGGGCGAGAGACAAAGAAAAGTGAAAGCATTTCTATAGCTCTTACACCTGGATTTCATAAATAGCATCTAATCATTAAAGTAAAAAAAAAATGCTATGAAAGTAGCAATAAAGCAATTACTACACAGTAATGATACAAGGATGGTTTTAGACAACCAAAAGTTTTTTTTTCAAATTTATTTCCTCATGGATATCAGAGCTGAACTATTTCAGAAGATCACTGGTTCTAGCCAAAGCCCTCTAGCTAATAGAGTTTTTGTGGTTTTTATTTCATAGAAGACATATGCAAGGACTGCTGCTGCTGCTGCTGCTGCTAAGTCGCTTCAGTCATGTCCGACACTGTGCGACAGCAGAGATGGCAGCCGCCTACCAGGCTCTTCTGTCCCTGGGATTCTCCAGGCAAGAACACTGGAGTGGGTTGCCATTTCCCTCTCCAATGCATGAGAGTGAAAAGCGAAAGTGAAGTCGCTCAGTCATGTCCAGCTTCGCAATTCCATGGACTGCAGCCCACCACGCTCCTCCGTCCATGGGATTTTCCAAGCAAGAGTACTGCAGTGGGGAGCCATTGCCTTCTCCGATGCAAGGACTAGGGAATTAAAAAATATATATAGTTATGGCAACAAAAAATAGCTATTTATAGCTAATGTTAATATCCTTAAGACAATAATAGCTAATGCATATACCTAACAAATACATGCCATTTAGCTGGCATATTCAAGGGAAAATTACCATATAATTGCTTTATTCAGTTTTTGCTTATCCCAATATCTCTTATTTACAAATTTTTGTCAAGATGCTCTCTGCTCTTTAGGAATTAAGTAAAACTAGTTTGTGGTGGGTAGTATGGCAGTTGTAATTTCAGTTCAGTTCAGTTGCTCAGTCGTGTCTGACTCTTTGCGACCCCATGAATCACAGCACACCAGACCTCCCTGTCCATCACCAACTCTCGGAGTACACTCAGACTCATGTCCATTGAGTCCGTGATGCCATCCAGCCATCTCATCCTCTGTCGTCCCCTTCTCCTCCTGCCCCCAATCCCTCCCAGCATCAGGGTCTTTTCCAATGAGTCGCATGAGGTGGCCAAAGTACTGGAGTTTCAGCTTTAGCAGCATTCCTTCAAAGAAATCCTAGGGCTGATCTCCTTCAGAATGGACTGGTTGGATCTCCTTGCAGTCCAAGGGACTCTCAAGAGTCTTCTCCAACACCACAATTCAAAGGCATCAATTCTTCAGCACTCAGCCTTCACAGTCCAACCCTCACATCCATACATGACCACAGGAAAAACCATGACCTTGACTAAACGGACCTTAGTCGGCAAAGTAATGTCTCTGCTTTTGAATATACTATCTAGGTTGGTCACAACTTCTCTTCCAAGGAGTAAGCATCTTTTAATTTCATGGCTGCAATCACAATCTGCAGTGATTTTGGAGCCCCCAAAAATGAAGTCTGACACTGTTTCTACTGTTTCCCCATCTATTTCCCATGAAGTGATGGGACTGGATGCCATGATCTTCGCTTTCTGAATATTGAGCTTTAAGCCAACTTTTTCACTCTCCTCTTTCACTTTCATCAAGAGGCTTTTCTGTTCCTGTTCACTTTCTGCCATAAGGATGGTGTCATCTGCATATCTGAGGTTATTGATATTTCTCCTGGCAATCTTGATTCCAGCTTGTTTTTCCAGCCCGCAGTAGTTAATATAATGGTCATCTGAGTTAAATTCACCCATTCCAGTCCATTTTAGTTCTCTGATTCCTAGAATGTTGACGTTCACTCTTGCCTTCTCTTATTTGACCACTTCCAATTTGCCTTGATTCATGGACCTGACATTCCAGGTTCCTATGCAATATTGCTCTTTACAGCATCGGACCTTGCTTCTATCACGTCACATCTACAGCTGGGTATTGTTTTTGCTTTGGCTCCATCCCTTCATTCTTTCTGGAGTTATCTCTCCACTGATCTCCAGTAGCGTGTTGGGTACCTACTGACCTAGGGAGTTCCTCTTTCAGTATCCCATCATTTTGCCTTTTGATATAGTTCATGGGGTTCTCAAGGCAAGACTACTGAAGTGGTTTCCCATTCCTTTCTCCAGTGGACCACATTCTGTCAGACCTCTCCACCATGACCCGTCCATCTTGGGTTGCCCGCAGGCATGGCTTAGTTTCATTGAGTTAGACAAGGCTGTGGTCCTAGTGTGATTAGATTGACTAGTTTTCTGTGAGAAGGGTTTCAGTGTGTCTGCCCTCTGATGCCCTCTTGCAACACCTACAATCTTACTTGGGTTTCTCTTATTTTGGGCGTGGGGTATCTCTTCATGGCTCCTTCAGCAAAGCACAGCCACTGCTCTTTACCTTGGACAAGGGGTATCTCCTCACCACCACCCTTCCTGACCTTCAACGTGGGATAGCTCCTCTAGGCCCTCCTGCGCCCACGAACCCACCACTCCTTGGACGTGGGGTTGCTCCTCCTGGCCGCCACCCCTGACCTCGGATGCGGGTTAGCTCCTCTAGGCCATTCATGAACCGTCACAGCCTGGCACTCTCAGCTGCTGCCCCTGACCTTGGAGGTGGGGTAACTCCTCTTGGCCACAGCCTTTTGGGCATGGAGTCCTTCTGGCTTCTGCCCCTGACTTCAGATGTGGGGTAGCTCCTCTCTGCCACACTTAATGCACCAGTTGGTAGCAGCCACCCATGCTTAGTTGTAGTTTAATGAGGCCTAATTGTCATTTGAATGATTTTTTCTAGTTTATTTGAGTTCATATCACTCCATTTTAATGTGAAGAATTTTTGGTACCCCATGAGGATAGAAATATGCCTATCTCTATGTTCATCTGCCCACTTCAGAAGTGTTTACAGAAGTACTCTACAAGGCAGTTTACATATGTTATTTGTAAATATCATAAGTAAATAAGTAAGTAAAGTCACTCAGTCGTGTCCGACTCTTTGTGACCCCATGGACTGCAGCCCACCAGGCTCCTCAGTCCATGAGATTCTCCAAGAGTCCATGAGATTCTCCAAGCAAGAATACTGGAGTGGGTTGCCATTTCCTTCTCCAGGGGATCTTCCCGACCCAGGGATCGAACCCAGGTCTCCCGCATTGGAGGCAGATGCTTTAACCTCTGAGCCACCAGGGAAGCCCCAAGGATCTTGCAAATAAATGATTATGCCACTTCACATATGAGGAAAGTTAAGCTTAGTGATGCAAATGACTTACTGTTGGTCACAAGTCCAGTGAGTGGGCCTTGGCTCATATGACTTTGGAGCCCACATTATCTTTACCAGACTATTCAACCGCAAATCATGAGTATCAGTCCTCTTCTGATGATGAGTACAGATCTAATGATGCAATCATATAGAAATACAAGTTTGAGCCTAATGCCTATGAAACAGGAACATAAAAATAAAATAATAGAGGATTGATTAGAAGTCAATGGATTACTGTACACCATTATAGGTACTTTAAAAATGAAGAGAAAGAAACCAGAAATGACCAAAATATTTTTTAAGTGTTACACAGAGTTACTGACATGGCAAAATATTACATTGTTATATATATACACATTATCTATATGTATTAAATATTACATATTATGTATGTAATATTTAATATTACATATTTAGATGCATGGATTATACATCTAATTAATATTTGGATATATGGAATATACATCTAAACATGTATTTTATATATATATCCATTCCTTAAAATCTTTACATTTTTTCATTTTCAAGATATGATTTTTGTTTTATGTATTGTGGTTGAGAAAAAAAAAATGCCCAGGTATATATGACTAATACATTGTAAGAAAAAAAACTTAAAAATCCTACTTTATCAAATCTTTTACAAATTATTATACTGTATTCCTAAAAGATGAGAGATCCCCAATCTTTTAACATATGATAATTTTCCTTTATATATATAATATAAAACTAAGATATATAATATAAAATGTATATATAATATATTACATATATAATATAAAACATATATGTAAAGGTAAAACTTTATATATATATAATATAAAACTAAATTTTATATATAATATAAAACTAACCAGTCCATCTTAAAGGAAATCAGTCTTGAGTGTTCATTGGAAAGACTGATGTTGAAGGTGAACTTCCAATACTTTGGCCATCTGACCCAAAGAGCTGACTCATTTGAAAAGACCCTGATGCTGGGAAAGATTGAGGTGGGAGAAGAGGACGACAGAGGATGAGATGGTTGGATGGCATTACTGACTCAATGGACATGAGTTTGGGTAAACTCCAGGAGTTGGTGATGGACAGGGAGGCTTGGCGTGCAGTCCATGGGGTCGCAAAGAGTCAGACACGACTGAGGGATTGAACTGAACTAATAAAACTAAACCGTGTATACAATAAGAAGAGCACATTAAGGAGAAGATTTCCTTTCCCTTCTACCTGTTACATCATGGACTGCTTTGTGGGGCAATGATTATTTGTCTCCATATGTTTGATGCAGCTCAGCAAAGGGAATTTGTTCACGTCACCAGTTTAAGTTCTACCACATTGTATTCTACCAAATTGACAGATAAAGAATTTCTTTCTGAACTTTTAGAACTGGGCCACGCCAGGTATCAGTATGAAACAAAGCAGAGAGAAACCATTTCTGGGGAATGGAGCAAGGAAAGCTGAAAGAATGAGAACCATTCTTTGCTAATTTCAGGGTGAATGTCTGAAGTTAAAGTAGTCTCACACAGCCTCATTTTCCATGAGAAATAGCACATAACTCAGGGGAAAATCCCACCCAGGAAGCCAAGTCATCCACACAGTTCAGATTGTTTCTTTGATGGTTTGCTTTCATGTTTACTTGCATGTTTACATTCTCAGCTCAAAAGGAAAAAGACTCATTGGCTCTCTTATTAATTAGTTCAGAATTATACTGAGACTCTGTGATGTATTAGGGACCATGCAAGCTATTAGGGATATCTACATATATCACCTAGTAATTTCATGGAAAATATAGGAATATTAAGAAGGATAAGAATTCCAAACTTGGGGAAACCTTTATATAATGATGAATTACTTCTTTAATTTTAGATACACTTAGTTTTTTTAAATTGCTTTTAAAAATTGTATGTAAATATTGTGTTTAGAATAAGTTTTATAGTTAATATACTTTTTGCTAAATATCAGTTCTCAAAACTCAGTTTTTAAACTCTAATTCCCACATTCTCAAATCATTTGCTTAGTTTTAGAAATGTGATTTCTATTAAAGACAACAGGAATAGTGTTTCTTCAAACTCCAACCAGTACTTTGAAAAATTACCTCTATTAAGTATTACAAGACTTTCCAGCTGTTGATACTAATGTTTACCAAAAGTTGAATTTGAAAAATGTCCACAGATGTAAACAATTTTATCAGAATTTTCATGATTTCTCTTTGTGCATAAACTACCATGTTGAATCATTTGAAAAGTGTTTCCAAGAAAATTAAATTTTTTCATAGCTTAAAAATTGTTCTTTGTAACACTTAATAATTTTCCTTTAAATAGGAAAAACATGTATGTTTTTATGTATATAAAAACAGCAGCAAATGTTAATTTTATAAAATTTAAATATGAAAATATATCAGGTATATTTTTAAAATTTATTGCATTTGAAAAACTTTTCCTGAAATTCCATGGAATTCTACATATGATAAAAAAGACACAAGTTATGCAATATTCATGTGACATAATAGAATCTACTTTGAAGACAAATTCTGGGCAATAAGTACCTTTCCCACTTAGAGAGTGAGAGAGTGAAAGTCACTCAGTTCAAGTCCAACTGTTTGCAACCTAGAATTTTCCAGGCCAGAATACTGGAGTGGATAGCCTTTCCCTTCTCCAGAGGATCTTCCCAACCCAGGGATTGAACCCAGGTCTCCCGCTTTGCAGGCAGATTCTTAACCAGCTGAGCCACAAGGGAAGCCCAAGAATGTTGGAGTAGGTAGCCTATCCCTTTTGCAGCAGATCTTCCGAACCCAGGAATCAAACTGGGGTTTCCTGCATTGCAGGCGGATTCTTTACAAACTGAGCTATCAGGGAAGTCTTTTTCCAACTTAAGCCTAAGCTTTTTCATAAATGGAAATTAAGATAATATGTTAACATCAAATAATTTCATATGATTATGAAGAACGACAAATGTTTTATTTGTGCAATTTAAATAATTAATGGTATGCTCCTCATCCAAGGTGTCTGTTTTGTTCATTTCCATTTCCTCCTCAGGGTTACAAAGCAGCACTTTCTAAACAAACAATGGATCTAGTTGCATAATTTATTGATAGTAATTTAATAATAACAATTTTAACATTGTGTATTTGTTTAGTACATTACCATTAGCAAAGCATTTTGTTTTATTCTCAGTTTCTCATTCAATTCTTTTAAGAACAGCAAATTGCATATGGCTACAGTCAGGTAATGCGCTGTGACAGACTGATGAAAACAGTGATGCCAAGAATGACACAACCTGGAAGCCACCCTTCCAGGTTCAGCCACCACCTCCCTGCCTTACCCAGCTCTCTATCTGCTCCCATGACTTCTACTACTTCCACTACAGTAACCCATGTGTGTGTGTGCTAAGCCGCTTCAGTCTTGTCTGACTCTTTGTGACCCCGTGGACTGCAGCCTGCCAGGCACTTCTGTCTCTGGGATTCAGTAGACAAGAATACTGGACTGGGTTACCATGACCTCCTTCAAAGGATCTTCCAGATCCAGGGATGGAACCTGTGTCTCTTACCTCCTCTGCACTGACAGGTGGATTCTTTACCACTAGGGTCAACTGGGAATTTCATAGTAATGCATAATCATACATGCTTGGTTAGGTATCTGTCTTCCCAATTACATACTATGTTTCCTGAGTCTAGGACCTTTATTCTTCTCCTGAGTACCCTGTGTGTCCCAAGCTCAAAGTAGGTTTAAAATCTTAATGGAAAATCAATGAGTCCTTAATTTTCAGGCCAGGAAACAAAAGCTAAAGGGGAAACAACTCATGTTTCTAATATCAGGTTAGTCCTTTAGCTCTAGATGAACTTGAGCTCTGCTTTGCAGTATAAAATTAATTTTATGTAGGAACTGACTTGTTAGGAATTCAATGAATTCAACTAATGTAATAATAATAATAGTAATAAAACAGAAATGGATGAATGTATTGTTGTTCAGTAGCTAAGTCTTATCTGACTCTTTGCAAGGTAAACCACCAGACTCCTCTGTTCATGTAATTTCCCAGGCAAGAAAACTGAAGTAAGTAGCCATTCCTTCTCCAGGGGAACTTCCTGACCCAGGGGGTCAAACCTGTTTCCTGCATTGGCAAGCAGATTCTTTACCACTAAGCCATCTAGGAAGCCATACATTCTACCAAATAATTATGGTATTTACTGATAACCAAGAATTACAATCTTCAACTTTACACTTACGTAAATCATCAGCCGAGGTCATTGTATGATGTGGCATGGTGTAAGGTTTGAGATCAAATTCTTTGGGGTCATGATTTGGTTCTGACATTAACTGCTGGATCTTGGACAAATTTCTTAAACTTCTATGTTTCCCAGTTTTCTTGTCTGTGAAATATGAAAAATAACATTATCTTTTTCTTCAGATTATTTTTAGGGATTCCTTGAGTTTGGGCTCCAAAATCACTGCAGATGGTGAGTGCAGCCATGCAATTAAAAGATGATTGCTCCTTGGAAAAAAAGTTATGACCAACCCAGACAGCATATTAAAAGCAGAGACATTACTTTGCCAACAAAGGTCCATCTAGTCAAAGCTATCGTTTTTCCAGTGGTCATGTATGGATGTGAGAGCTGGACTATAAAGAAAGCTGAGTTCCAGAGAATTGAGGCTTTTGAACTGTGGTGTTTGAGAAGACTCTTGAGAGTCCCTTGGACTGCAAGAAGATCCAATCAGTCCATCCAAAAGGAAATCAGTCCTGAATATTCATTGGAAGGACTGATGCTGAAGCTGAAACTCCAATACTTTGGCTACCTGCTGCAAAGAACTGACTCATTTAAAAAGACCCTGATGCTGGGAAAGATTGAAGGCAGGAGGAGAAGGGGACGAAAGAGGATGAGATGATTGGATGACATCACCGATTCAATAGACATGAGTCTGAGTAAACTCCATGAGTTGGCGATGGACAGGGAGGCCTGGAATGCTACAGTCCATGCGATCACAAAGAGTGGACATGACTGAGCAGCTGAACTGAGCTGAGTTAGTAACAGAAAACATTATGCAACCTAGAACTTGACAAAAGTAATTTTCAATAAATGTTATCTATTATATGACTATTTTATATTTACTTTTATCAGTGTCTGAACAGTTTAGAAGGCCTTAAACTTGAACTGCATCTGACTTTTCCAATTAGCTGTAACTAAATACTCTCTGAAAGGTAGCCAGCTCTAATACTGACCTTAGAGAAATTCAATTCAGTTGTTCTGAATGGCAGGATTTCCTATTCAGAATATTTTTTCTTATAAAACTGAAGTACAGATTACTTTCAATAAAAATTTCAGCAAGTTGTGTTTCCATTAATGAGGTAGAGGTGAAGGTAGAGAACTGTGCCTGGTCATAGGTGAATTGTTTATACCCATGTTTCAAACTTACATTAGCTAAGTTTCACTTAGCTTCATTTGAACTATGTCTCTTTAAAAGCACATATTGCTGCTCTAGAATAGTACTCAGCTTTCCTCCTTGCCTTGAAATTATCATCTTAACTGAAAAGCAGGTAAAGAATAAGGTCACCCTGAATCTACATGCAAACTGTACTTCAAAATAGGGGGATAAAGTCTGCATTTCCAAAGTTGTTACTGATAGCTCACTTTATAGCCATAATTCTATTTTCTTGTATCTTTTATTTAAATTTTTTCAAGTTCTTCTCATTATAAATGATATCAATAAATGTAAATTCTTTCATCCCTTTTGTTTTTATAATTTTGAAACAATGTACATTATTTAACTCAATTTTGTCTTTAAATTGCATGAGTAGTAAAGTTTTTGCATGAGTTCAAGGTTAGCAAATGATTCTGGACTAAATACTCTATCTTTGCCATATGTCTGTGTTGTATTTTGGAGGACATTAGGGAGGCCTTGTACAATGTAAATATCCTAAATAAAAGCTTTAAAGGAGATCCATTCATCTAGATATTTTGATCTATATCTACTCCGCATAAACCAACTGCATTGTCTAAAATATCTGTTTGACTATATGGTTTTCTCACTTATCTAATTATATGACTTTACATAAGCCATCTTAAATGGTGTTGGTCACCTGAGGATATAAAAGAAGTTTATTTTAGAGAGAGAAATAAAAGTACAAGTCTGATATTTCATCCAATGTAGTTTGTTGTAATCATTAAAACAATGAATTAAGTGCACAGGATCCTTTAATGATGAAGGGAATAGAGTAAGTCATTGCCTTTTTTAGTATGATGAATATTTATTCAGAACTGTCAGGAATACTTACTACATACTATGTCATGTTCATTAAACATGTTATACAGCAGTCTGTCAGGGAGAGAATCAAAAGATATGCTAGAGAAAAATATGCTTCACAAGCAAAAGAGGTCATCATTAATTCAAAAGCAGAAAACACCATTGAAAACAATATTTTTCTTTCCTGTTCCTTTCCCAGTCCCCAGTATTCAAAATTCAATAAGATGGCATCAAATACAAAGTGTCACACTAATAAAATCCTAGATGTTCCCTTGATATATGTCAGAAAATTGGAACAGTGTGGTTACATGCAAATAATCGAAGCCTTTAGTACACATTATTATCACAAAGAAAAAATATTCACACAATTTCTATGGCCAGAAAGTAACTATTAACTAGCCATAATTCACTACATCACAAATTATATTATCATCAAAAAATGTGTATAGTAATGGAAAAAGAAAAAGGAAGAGAAATGGGAAGGCAAGGAGAAAAGAAAGCATATACTGTTAAGATCGCTAAAGCAGAACATAGACTGACCTTTCATCACCACCTTTTGGAGAATAAATAATATGAAGTAGCTTATTTAAAAATTTAAATGAAAAGTAGAAAGTAACTCACTGTCATATGAATTTACATTTTCAAAGCAGTTCTGTTAATCTTGAAAGTTTATATCCTGAGCATGATATATTTATAAGTTGCTTGTTTAACCAAGTATGATCTGTATATATTGAAAAAGTGATTTCCTTTAGTTTCAGTTTTATCTTTAACTACTGAAAGAAAAATAGGAATTGTCAGTGGGACATTAAAAAGCAATCAAAGGGACTTCTCTGGTGGCACAGTGGTTAAGACTCCTGACTCCTGGTGCAGGGGGCACAAGTTCAATCCCTAACAGGGAGAGAAGATCCTGCATCCTGCATCCTACATGCCATATGATGTGGGACCTAGCTGGGGGTTGAGTTATTTGAGTTTTGTTTGCTTGCTTGTATTGATGTCAGAATGAGATTCCTTGGGGAGGGGAAAGGATATAATCCCTAGGGAGCATAGTTAACAATTTTAGGGACTTTTAGGGTTAAAAGTGTTACATCTGTGAAGAGCTATCTAAGGGAGTTATTACAAAGGATTATTAGTAACAGCTCCACTGCTTCCCTCTCAAGAGTTAATCAGTATTTGCTGATTATTTTCCCTTTCCTATCAAGAATTACTAAGTGGGGAAATTTAGAAGATTTGGATTTATTTAGGGCATCCACTAGTCATAAGAGCATAGACAATTTTTACTAAAGCTCACTTTTCATAATTTGAAAGTTGGGAACAAAAATATTTTTCCTACTCTTGAAATCAACTTCTTAGAGGTTATAGTGATGTAATACATGTGATTGCTGCTGCTGCTAAGTCACTTCAGTCATGTCCGACTCTATGTGACCCCATAGACGGCAGCCCACCAGGCTCCCTCATCCCGGGGATTCTCCAGGCAAGAACACTGGAGTGGGTTGCCATTAGAAACAAACAAACAAAAACACTGGTAAATGATCTACCTGCCAATGCAGGAGATGTAAGAGATGACGGTTTGATCCCTGGATTGGGAAGATCCCATAAGTATCTTCAAATAAGATAAAATTCTTGTTTGAATAAATGTGGGATGTAGCTGCTTCCTAGGATAGAAATAAAAATTACTATAATAAAAACTATTTAAGAAACTGATTTGAAAGTGGCACCCACGCCAGTATTCTTGCCTGGAAAATTCCATGGACAGAGAAGGATGGCTATAGTCCATTGAGTCACAAAGAGTTGGACGTATCTGAGCAGTTGAGCACATGTATAGATTTAATATGTGTCAAAAATCTGCTAGAAAAATGTGCTTCATAAGTAAAAGATGTCATCACTAATTCAGGGTAGTCCATTGGAAACATTGTGTAATATATTTTTCTGTTTCTAAACCACTACCCTAATTTTTTTTTTTCTTACTTCCCCTGGTATCACTCTCCCCACCTTTCTTTATACAAAGGAAAAATTCTTGTTTGGATAAATGTGTGATGTAGCTGCTTCCTAGACTGGAAATAAAAATTACTGGAATAAAAGCTATTTAGGAAACTGATTTTCAAATCACAGATAATTACCATATTTTTACAGATGTAAGAGTTGGACCATAAAGAAGGCTGAGGGCCAAAGAATTAATGCTTTAGAATTATGGTGATGGGGAAGACTCTTGAGAGTCCCTTGGGCAGCAAGGAGATCAAACCAGTCAATCCTAAAGGACCCTGAATATTCACTAGACTATTCAGCTGAATATTTAGCTGAAGTGCCAGTATTTTGGCCACCTGATGTGAAGAGCTGAGTCTTTGGAAGAAACCCTGATGCTAGGGAAGAACGGAGGCAGGAGGAAAAGGGGTGGCAGAGGATGAGATGGTTAGCTAGCATCATCAACTCAAGGGACATGAATTTGAGCACACTCTGGGAGATGGTAGAGGATAGAGGAGCTGGGCATGCTGCAGTCCATGGGGTCACATAGAACTGGACACGACTGTGTGACTGAACAACAACAGCCGTATTTGATCAGAAAGAAATAGATTTCTTTTATACATAATTACTTTATAATAAATGGAGACCAAGTGGAAAACAAAACACAACAAAAAACCTAAAGAGTGTTTTTAGAATGAACACCCTGACAATGCAGTTATCTAGCGTTTCTATACTGATATAAAATATTTATAGTTAATGGACACAACAACATAGTACAAATCCAAGAAGAAGCTTCCAAATTGCTAAAAGAGTTTCTAGATATTTTATGTCTTGTATTTGAGAACATTTCATTATAATTCTATGAACATAGGCAATCCACTTATGGCTTGTAAAGATCTACCTAGATTATTTTCTTAATCTTTAACTGATTTTCTAGCCCTGTAGATGTCTCCTACACTTGATTATCTGAATTGGAATAGGAGTTACCCCAAATAAAGAGGTTATGCTTCTAATATTGGTTGATTATTAATAAAGTTCCATGAATAGATACTTTCTATTTATTCACTGGAGTTTGTCTAAAATGCATCCTATTTTACAGGTTATCAATTTGCTATTTTTTTGACCATTGTTACTATTTTTCCAGTTGTACATTTAGGAATCCTTGACATCACCTTGACTTTCATTCATTTCCTCAATCCCTGTTACACATTTTTGAGGTTTGCTTGCTCCGCCTGTCCTCATGCCACCAGCTAATCTAGGTCTTTATTAATTCATCTCTGGATCACTAAGATAGCCTCATATCTGGTTTCCTCTCTCCTCCAATCTATCTTTTATGCTTTTGACAGACTAATTTGGTAAGGGGCCAATTTCATCATTTTACTTCTTTTGTCAAAAATTAAAAAGGGCTTCCTCTTATCTACCACATTGAAACCAAATTCTTCTGCTTGCCTTTCACTGCGCTTTATTATCTCTTTCTTCCCCTTGCAAATTTAATTTATTGTTCTGTGCCAGAAAAACCTATCACAAATATCTCTTAGTTGTCCTTTCCAAATGCAATGGTTAGACTCTAAATTTGTCGTGTATCATTACTCCTAAACTGCATCAAATAGGAAGGATTTCTTTGCTTCTTTTATTTCCAAATTCCAGTCATTGTTAAAGTCCAATCATTTCACACATTTACTAGAAATCATTATTTTATTTTGATCTCATATTCCTTTATTAGAAGCACTTATTTTCAGTTTCAGTATGTTCAGTATGTTATACATGAATAATTAATTTTCATTTCTAAAACTACCCTCTTAGTCAAACATTATGCTTATTGTACAGTGAGTAGAATCTTAATCAACCTTCACAACAATCCTAGGAGGTAGAGATTCATAATGCCTATAGATTAACACCTCAAGTTTCCAGAAACAATGAATGACCTTGAAGATCCACTATTCTCCCTACAAAGAAATATTTTATTATGCTTAATTTAGGGTTGTCAAATTTAGCAAATAAAATACGGTAATAAAATACTTAAATTTGAATTTTAATTAAAAAATCAAATATTTTTGTATAAGCATATTCCATGCAATATTTAAGACATATTCATACAAAAATATTATTTATGGTTTACCTGAAATTCAATCAACTGATTTAGTGCATTTTATTTGAAAACTTTGGCCTAAATCTGACATGGATCTCAAAACTTTTCATACCAAATAGTATGTTTTTCATATGTTTTAAGAATATGGATGATAAAAAGGCTCCTCTTCCCAGGGATCAGCTTATACTTTTAGTGAAAGTAGAACTAGAAGTTGGCACTCTGATCTTCCTAGATTGCTCCAATACATGGCTATTAGACATAAAATATAAAAGAAAAAAATAAGTAAGTTAAAAGCAAAATCTTTGGGACCAAAAGAGAAATAAAATGCTAAGCAGTGAGTGGGACTTAAGCCACATGCTCCTAGATTATTGGTCTAGAAGCAGGATTAGAAGGAAAAGTGACTGACTCATGAAGGAAAAGCAGAAGAAAGATGCTGAGTATAAGACGGAGTCAGGAGTTAAGGGCAGTAACTGAAACTAGGGTTTGAGGTAGGTTTCTTCACTCATGAAAAGTGCCTGGAAAAAAGCCATCGCCAAGCAATCCTGAGGTTATGCTCATGTCGTATTGATGCTTGAGGAGGTGAGATACATTTCTTACTGCAGTTTTTTCATTCAAAACCTTAGAGAAATAACAGATATCCAACAGATTTATTCTGAGGATCTAATGATGAACACTCTTTAAAGCAATAAATCAATAAATTAGAACTCTAAACGGCACCTATAATCAGCCTACAGAAGTGATTACAACTTGATAAGCATGGTCTCATTATTACACTGAGGTGGTAAAACTAAGTCATTTACTCTTGTCTTTAGAAGTGGAAGCTGACTCAGTGGATATGAGTTTGAGCAAACTCCAGGAGACTGTGAAAGACTGGGAAGCCTGACATGCTGCAGTCTAGGGGTCACAAAGAGCCAGACATAACTGAGCCACTGACAACAACAAGGCCACTTGATTAGAGTTTAGGCGTTTGCTTAAGTGTCTGCCTACAACGAGGGAGACCTGGGTTCGATCCCTGGGTTGGAAAGATCTCCTGGAGAAGGAAATGGCAACCCACTCCAGTATTCTTGCCTGAAAAATCCCATGGAAGGAGGAACCTGGTAGGCTACAGTCCATGGGGTCACAAAGAGTTGGACATGACTGAGTGACATTTACTTCCAAGCTGTAATATCTGTGGAACTCACCTGGTACCTATGGTTCTGAGGAAAAATGGATTAGTGAGGGTACTTTAATGACTACTGAAAATAGCCCAGAGCCAAAAACCTAAGTATACTAACATGATAAACAGTTATATTTCACCTGTTTCACTTTCTCATCCAAAGTAGATGAGAGAATGGAAGGACAGAGGAAAAATGGGCAGGAAAGAAGGCAGCTTACTCCACGTAGTCAGTCATTCATGGACCAAGGCTCTCCATCTGGTACCAACACACTCCTCTACAATCTCAGAATTTTTTTATTGGATTCTCCATCTGATTACCCAGTGAGTAAAGATCCAGCATGGAAAATAGTGCAAGAGCTTATGGAGGCTAAGTCAGAAGTGATAATAGGTTACTTCTACCCATATTCCATTTTTTAGAATGATAGTGCCACAGGTTCACTGCAGGAAAGGCTGGCCATTGCTGTCAATCTGTGAGCCTGGGTGGGAAGTAAAATGAATTTGATGAAATAAGGGCACTGTTCCACCCTAAACTTATAAAATATGAAATGGGGCCGAGTTGCAAGACAGTCAAAACCAACAATTATCATAATTTGGCATAGGAAGAGATTATCATTGGCAGTCTCAGACTGTGCTTTCAATTCTTATTTATTTTATCATCAATGGTGGCTTCTTTTCCCTCCAAGGATATCAAGGGATCTTATGCTTTATTTCTGGAGACTTCATTGAAGCCTCTTCTTATAGCCTTAATGCATATAGAGCTATAAGTGATTGATATGCTCTTCAAATGTAATAAATTCAGACCTGATTATTTATGATGGTAACTTCTACTTGTGTAATGTTTTATAACAAACTCTCTCATACATTATATCACTACATCTTTCAATATATGCTATTATTTCTAATTTCATAAACATTCAATCAAACACAAGTAATAGGCTTGCCCATCATAGCCCAGTTTGTAAATCAAAGAGAAAATCAAATACAAGATTCTTTGTTTTTTAAATCCAAGGTAAGCATTATTTGGACTTTGAAACCACAATTATAATAGAATAAAATGGCTATTAAAACTCCAGATTATTTTTTGTACCCTTTGCAATTATAATATAGATACATTAATCTATTTATTATCACTGTGTGTTTACTCTTGTTCACATATTCAGTTCAGTTCAGTTCAGTGGCTCAGTCATGACCGACTCTTTACGACCCCATGAACTGCAGCACACCAGGCTTCTCTGTCCATCATCAACTCTTGGAGTTTACTCAAACTCGTGTCCATTGAGTTGGTGAAGCCATTCAACCATCTCATCCTCTGTTGTCCCCTTCTCCTCCTGCCCTCAATCTTCCCCAGCATCAGGGTCTTTTCAAATGAGTCAGCTCTTCACGTCAGGTGGCCAAAGTATTGGAGTTTCAGCTTCAACATCAGTCTTTCCAAAGAATACCCAGGGCTGATTTCCTTTAGGATAGGCTAGTTGGATCTCCTTGCAGTCCAAGGGACTCTCAAGAGTCTTCTACATCACACTTCAAAAGCATCAGTTCTTTGGCACTTAGCTTTCTTTTTAGTCCAACTCTCACATCCATACATGACCACTGGAAAAACCATAGCCTTGACTAGATGGACCTTTGTTGGCAAAGTAATGTCTCTGCTTTTCAATGTGCTGTAGGTTGGCCATAACTTTCCTTCCAATGAGTAAGCACCTTTTAATTTCATGGCCACAGTCACCATCTGCAGTGATTTTGGAGTCCAAAAAATAAAGTCAGCCACTGTTTCCACTGTTTCCCCATCTATTTGCCATGAACTGAAGAGATCAGATGCCATGATCTTGTTTTCTGAATGTTGAGCTTTAAGCCAACTTTTTCACTCTCCTCTTTCACTTTCATCAAGAGGCTTTTTAGTTCCTCTTCGCTTTCTGCCATAAGGGTGGTGTCATCTGCATATCTGAGGTTATTGATATTTCTCCTGGCAGTCTTGATTCCAGCTTGTGCTTCCTCCAGCCCAGCGTTTCTCATGATATATTCTGCATATAAGTAAAATAATCAGGATGACAATATACAGACTTAGCATACTCCTTTCCCTATTTGGAACCAGTTTGTTGTTCCATGTCCAGTTCTAACTGTTGCTTCCTGACTTGCATACAGGTTTCTCAAGAGGCAGGTCAGGTGGTATGGTATTCCCATCTCTTTCAGAATTTTCCACAGTTTATTGTGATCCACACAGTCAAAGGCTTAGGCATAGTAAATAAAACAGAAATAGTTTTTTTTTTCCTGGAAATCTCTTGCTTTTCTGATGATCCAGGGGATGTTGGCAATTTGATCTCTGGTTCCTCTGCCTTTTCTAAAACCAGCTTGAACATCTGGAAGTTCATTGTTCACATATTGCTCAAGCCGGGCTTCAAGAATTTTGAACATTACTTTCCTAGCATGTGAGATGAGTGCAATTGTGTGGTAGTTTGAGCATTTTTTAGCATTGCATTTCTTTGGGATTAGAATGTAAACTGACCTTTTCCAGTCCTGTGGCCACTGCTGAGTAACAGGCAAATTTGGCCTTGGAGTACAAAATGAAGCAGGGCAAAGCCTAATAGAGTTTTGCCAAGGGAACACATTGGTCATAGCAAACACCCTCTTCTGACAACACAAGAGAAGACTCTACCCATGGACATCACCAGATGGCCAACATTGAAATCAGATTGATTATATTCTTTGCAGCCAAAGATCGAGAAGCTCTATACAGTCAGCAAAAACAAGACCGGGAGCTG
The DNA here is from genome assembly GCA_006408695.1 of Aepyceros melampus. Taxonomy (NCBI): domain Eukaryota; kingdom Metazoa; phylum Chordata; class Mammalia; order Artiodactyla; family Bovidae; genus Aepyceros; species Aepyceros melampus. The sequence goes on from SJXQ01002759.1 coordinate 35,194, forward strand.
ACTGTGGCTCAGATCATGAATTCCTTATTTCCAAATTCACTTAAATTGAAGAAAGTGGGGAAACCACTAGACCATTTAGATGTGACCTAATAAAATCCCTTATGATTATACAGTGGAAATGAAAAATAGATTTAAAAGACTAGATCTGATAGAGTACCTGATGAACTATGGACAGAGGTTCATGACATTGTACAGGAGACAGGGACAAAGACCATCCTCAAGGAAAAGAAATGCAAAAAAGCAAAATGGTTGTCTGAGGATGCCTTACCAATAGCTGTGAAAAGAAGATAAGCTAAAATCAAAGGAGAAAAGGAAAGATATACCCATTTGAATGCAGAGCTCCAAAGAATAGCAAGGAGATATAAGAAAGCCTTCCTCAGTGATCAGTGCAAAGAAATAAAGGAAGACAATAGAATGGGAAAGACTAGAGATCACTTCAAGAAAATGAGAGATACCAATGGACAGTGAGGCCTGGTGTGCTGCAATTCATGGGGTTGCAAAGAGTCAGACACAGCTGAGCGACTGAACTGAACTGAACTGAACTGAAGGGAACATTTCATGCAAAGATGGTCTCAAGAAAGGACAGAAATTCTATGGACCTAATAGAAGCAGAAATATTAAGAAGAGGTGGGAAGAATACATAGAAGATCTGTACAAAAAATATCTTCACAACCCAGATAACCACGATGGTGTGATCACTCACCTAGAGCCAGACATCCTGGAATGTGAAGTCAAGTGGGCCTTAGGAAGGATCACTACGAACAAAGCTAGTGGAGGTGATGGAATTCCAGTTGAGCTACTTCAAATCATAAAAGATGATGCTGTTCACATATTACCTACTCTAAATGTGCCTACTATGTCATTTTAGGCAAGGGTTCCACATGCCTGCAGGGCTGGGTTTGATTAGTTGGTGACATGCCAAACATAATTTTTCTGGATGATGAAAATTAAAAGTTACCTTTTGTTCCTGCTGAGCCTTCAAAAATATTTCAGTGAAATATGCATGCCACTGTCATTATCATGGATTCCATATTTGAAATTCCATCTTTTCATTACAATTTACTTGTAACCCCCAAATCAATATTTGCAGTCCTTTTGAGGATCAACTGTGACTTGTACATGACAGCAAAAGGCTTGAGTTTTCCGAGGAACATATTCCCAGATGAGGCTGAACAAAGCAATGCCCTGACTTCTTGGTATTTTAAGTAGAGGGTCATTACTTTACAAGGTTGTGTTAGTTTCTGCTGTACATGAATTAAGCACACTTATATCCCCTTCTTCTTGAGCTTCCCTCTTTCCCCTCAACTTCTTATTTAACTTTCACATTGTCAACAAGTGTTCTTCATTTGGCCTATTCAATGCTACATTTTCCTCTTTATTTATTTATTTATTTATTTATTTTTTGCTTTTTCTTCATACTTTTACTTTGCTTAATTGTCCCCAAGTTTCATGCTGAAGTGCTGTCTAGTGTTCCAAGTACAAAGTTGTGATGTCACTTGTGAGAAAATGCATGTGTTAGATAAGCTTTGTTCAGGCATGAGTTATATAGTTCCGTTGGCTGTGAGTTCATTGTTAATAAATCACAATATATTAAACAAGATGTTTTTAATCTCCTGATAGCTCAGTTGGTTATGAATCCGCTTGCAAAGCAGGAGACCCTGGTTTGATTCCTGGGTCGGGAAGATCCACTGGAAAAGGGATAGGGCTACTCACTCCAGTATTCTTGGGTTTCCCTTGTGGCTCAGCTGGTAAAGAATCCCCCTGCAACGAGGAAGACCGAGGTTCGATCCCTGGGTTGAGAAGATCCCCTGGAGAAGGGATAGACTATTTACTCCAGTATTCTGGCCTAGAGAATTCCACAGGCTATGTAGTGCATAGGGTTGCAAAGAGGCAGACACAACTGAGCAACTTTCATAACAATCAGAAGAGAAGGTTATGTATCAATTAGTTGATAAAAATGTGACGGAGGCTTTGAGGAACCTAATCCTGTATTTTGACAGAGTAATGACTCAATATTTATTAATTCAGTGTTTGTGATGATTTTATAAAACATAACTACTGTGAATAATGAAAATCAATTGTATATGGCTGTCAGCCACAATCAACATAGTTCCAAACCCTTTAAGCAAAGAGACAAATCTTTTTTTTTTTTTTAAGGTATACACTTGTCTTTTGTAATAATATAATAATGTCAGCAAGAGAATTTTGATATTACTTATATAAAAAAATATCTTACTATCCTTTGACCTAGTTTATGATGAAAAGCTAAAGGTTTTAGTGATTATAAGCAGACCAGAGATATTTGACATTTAAGAGAGAGAGGTAGGTTAGTGATGTTTGATAGACCAGGTGTGCTGCTCTTAAAACATATAAAGTAGGCATATGTCCATTTCTTTTCTCCCATTAGAACTTGTAAAACATCATAAGAAAAGTACAGATTCCAGCCTTCTCTTCCAGCAGGTCAGAGTTTGCTTCGCTGAAATTATCACTAGAGACATGAGAAGGAATGGAGGATAAACATTTCAGGGCAAAGAAGAATTTTAGTAATCTAGAAATGGTAAATCCTAAAAATGATTTCTGTTCCTTTTCCTCTAGAAATAGAACCTCGGTGTGTTCTTCACTGTCATACATGGTGAGAGTGAAATGCACTCTTCATGTAAAATGCTTGTAGATGAATTTGCTATGATATAAAGATAAGCTAAATCAAGAAAAAAGAATAAATACAAGGTGGTCAATAATAGAAAATCAAATGTGTTTATTATAGATTTTCCCTGGTTCAATTACCTCCACTAACACATAGTAAGATTCTTCCTCTACTCTCTTTGGTATATTTGGTAAATGCTATAAAACAATGACTACAAAGGGCTTTTTGCTTATGGCTGTCAGTTTTTTCAGTTGCCTGAGTCCCCAGAAGGCTGAGCACCAACTCAGCCTTGAATTGATGCTTTTGAACTGTGGTGGAGAAGACTCTTGGGAGTCCCTTGGAGATCAAACCAGTCAATCCTAAAGAAAACCAGTCCTGAATATTCATTGGAAGGACTGATACTAAAGCTGAAGTTCAAATACTTTGGCCACTTGATGGGAAGAACTGACTCATTGGAAAAGACCCTGATGCTGGGAAAGATAGAAGGCAGGAGGAGAAGGGGATGACAGGAGAGATGGTTGGATGGCATCAACAACTCAATGGACTTGAGTTTGAGCAAGCTCTGGGAGACATTGAATGACAGGGAAGCCTGGTGTGGTGCAGTCCATGGGATCACAAAGACTCAGACACAACTGAGGGACTGAACAAAAACAACTTGTTTCTTAGTTGTCATGATACTTGATCATTCCTATTTAATAGGGTTTCCCAGGTGGCTCAGTGGTAAAGAATCTGCTTGCCAATACAGGAGACACAGAAAACTTGGGCTTAATCCCTGGATCAGGAAGATCCCCTGGAGGAGAGCATAGCAACCATTCCAGTATTCTTGCCTGGGAAACATCATGGACAAAGAAGCTTGGTGGGCTACAGTACACGGGGTAGCAAGAGTTGGACATGACTGAGCAACTAAGCATACATGCATGCATTAAATATGGAAGTTATCCATCCATCAATCAACCAATCCTTCTCTCTTCCCCTACCCCCTACACATTTACCTACAACATCATCATATAATGCCAATGCTTATTAAATCACTTATTGTCACTTTGCACTAGGAAATAGGGATTACTTTTTCAACAAATATGTATTATTCTATTTTGACAATGTGCAGTACATTAATGGCTTTTAGGGTATTTAAAATTTTGTATGATTATACAACCATGTGATAAAGCAATATTTACACACTTGAATAATCACTTGGATAAATTCTATGAACATTTTAAATTTTGGTAAATATTGAAAACAACACTCTAGGAAGGGCATATAAGCTTGAACATCCTCCAATAGAATATGTGGGTGTTATTTTCCCAAACCCTCTCGAATTCTAAAATCAGCATTTCTATTTTACTCTAATATTTAGGCAAAAACTAAAACAATACAATGCAAAAAAAAAAAAAGAGAGAGAGAGAGAGAGAAAGAGAAAGAAAACAGGAGAGATAAAAGAGAAGAATCACAGAACATAAAATCTTAATTTACTTTTATAAATTATTTTTAGTAGATTAACCACTTTTCTATATTTATTAGCCATCTGTACTTATTGAATTATCTGTTATATCTTTTACCCATTTATATTTTAAGGTACCTTCTTTTGTAAACTTCCCTGGTAGCTCTAATGGTAAAGAATCTGCCTACAATGCAGGAGACCCAAGTTTGATCACTGGGTCAGAAAGATCCCCCTTGGAGAAGGGAATGGCAACCCACTCCAGTATTCTTGCCTGGAGAATTCCATGGAATAAGAGCCTGGTGGGCTACAGTACATGGAGTCACAGAGTAAGACATGACTAATTGACTAACACACACATTTGTGAACACTTTAAAATGTATATTATTTTAATGAATACTAGTTATGACTTCATAAATGTGTGGTTTTAAAAATTCTTTAATCAGGAACTGACATTTTATATTAGAGGAAGCCTTTCACAAAGCAATATAAAGCGATGCTTTCAGTAGTACTCTACAGTTACATTTGGCAGTACAGACATTTGGTAGGTTTTGTGAGATGTGTGTGTGTGTGCGCGCGCGCGTGTGTGTACTCAGTAGTGTACACACAGTGTGCGACCACATGGACTGTAGCCCACCAGGCTCCTCGGTCCATGGTAATTTCCAGGCAAGACTACTGGAGTGGGTTGCCATTTCCTAACTATAATTCAGAGCAGTCTCTGTATGAGAAAATAATTAAATTATTATCCTGACAGGATACAGTCCAAGGAGTGGTCGCAAAGAGTCAGATACGACTGAGCGACTAGCACTAGACATTAAATCAGGTATCTTCCCCTTCTATTTCTCACTTCTTTCTTTCAATATCTCCTCTTTTTCCTCTAATAATAGTGTTCGTGTACAGTGATTTAACTACTAAAATTTATTACCTTTCCTTCATCTTGTTCTTTTCCATTTTTTCCTTGTATAATACATAAGGCTAAAGATCTAAGATCAATATGATATTAGCCTAAACTGAACAGTCTTAGAAAGCTATTCTCAGTAGGGTTTCCAGCAGTTAGACAGCTTGCCAACAAGTGTTCAGTGTTACCCTGAATGTAACTGAGTGGACATCAAACTTCACCAAGAAAAGCCTGGAAGAAATTTCAAATTATATGTCCTAAGTATTTCCAACAGACATCATGCACACAGCATATCATTGTGGTCAGTTTAGCAAATATTAATAGCTAATATTTATTCAGCATTTATATTCTGGGATCATTCAAACTATTTAAATGTATTCATTCATGTCATTCACATAGCAAGACCTCAAGGCAGGTACTATTAAAAATTCTTACCTTAAAGCTGAGACAACGGGGGCACTGAGTTTTAATCATTTGCACATGATCACATAACCAATAAAGGTTACAGGAAATTTAGAACCCAGATTATTTCATTGTAGAAACTTTGAGTATAGCTATTAGGTTAGTGGTTGTTTGATGAGATGAAAGACCTCAAATTTAATCTTGTGAAGTTAGCATCCTAAGGATGTCTAGAATTCAACTGTATGGAACTGGAATTACCAGTAAACTCTGCAGAGTCATATTTCAGGGCCACTGGAGAATCTTCACAGGTTCTTAGAACTGTCAAACTGCCAAACATGCAGGCCCACCTTCAGATTATATCTTGGCCTTAGCCATTGAGAATGCTACATCTAAAGGTACCATGAGCTACCCAATCAAAAAGAGAGAGAGAGAAATATTTTCCAAAACAATATTGAAGAAAACAGCATTGAGTAGTTGGGGATGAAAGTGAATCTCTTAAATTACTCAAAACTCCTAATATCTGTTCTCAAACCAAGACACTCAGAAGATGATCAGCCATGTAAGAACTGTTGCGTTTGACTCTCAAGCTGAGCAACAATCTGAAACAATAGCCCATTTATCAAAATCACACTCAACAATCAAAGATGTGCTGCCTTTATAGGGCATCAGATAAAACAAAGTGATGTGGATGTTTCTGAGGGTCCATTGTATTATAGGTTCTGGCCCCGTGACTTCCATTATTTTTAAAAATATTATCTTCACAATATAGCTGGTGAATTTAATTTCGGTAAATTGGTTACTATTGTTTCAAAGCACCCTCTAATTTAAATGCAGGAGCTCTGTATTCCTTTCTCAGGTTCCAGATCAAATTCACCTTTTAATCCACTAAAAGGGAGGTATGAAAACCTTCATTTTAAAGATAAGAAACCAAAGACTCCTCAGATTTCATAGCTACTAAGTGGCAGAACCAAGTTGTAAACCTAGACTTTTTTTTTTTAATTCAAAGCAAAACAAAAATAAACCTGAGATTATCTGTTATTCAAGCCAGCATGGTGACATCTGAACCCAGGTCTCATCTATATCCACAATATCTCTTCTCCAAGCTCAGTATTTTCAACTGATGTTCATATGAAATTATTTTAGGACTTTATCACAAGTCTGGCTACCTCCTTCTGAAAATACGTTAAAACTCTTTAAAGACAGACACCAATACCTGACCACTCTTTTCTGACCACCAGAGAATTCTATCTCGTACCTTAGCCTCTCTAGGCTTCAGTTTTCCATAAATTGGTTTATGACATTTAAATACTTTCTATTTCACGGAGACATGAATTTCAATTAAATCACATGACAAATTTTCTAAATTGTACATTGCTATACTTTGTACCAGCATTAAAATTACTACAAGAGATATATTTAAAGTTCAGTATTTTTTCAATAATTATCTGTAGTCATAAGCTTTTCTCGTAAAAGACATACTATGATTTCTATTGATATACATTCTACGTACTTCAAAAGGTCTCTGTTTCCTAAGCATTAGCTTGATGTTTCATATGGTGCACAGACGGAGTGTATCTTGTACTGTCTCTAATTTGCAAATCGAAAAAGACAGGAAGTAGAAACCATTTGGTAAATTAATGAAACATTTAACAATTATACAAATTTTGTGACTCCAAAATCAGTACATTAAGGCTTTTGATTCACTTATCTTTAATTCATGTGTAGTTCACTGATGCAAATGTTTTGGCTATAATGTTTCTATTGAATCAAACGTATGCTCCATTAAAGACTCTGAGTGACCTTAGGGCCTTATCTGACTTAATTCAAATGATACTAATGATGGAACACATTCTCATTTACTTAAATTTTGAAAAACCTTTCATACCATTGCTCAGGAAAATGATTGCCACGGGTGGCAACTTTTGCTACAAAGAAAACTTGTGTGGTATTTATTTGCCTATTAGATTTACTCTTGATTAGCATAGAGACAATTTCAGGGATTTATTTTATTTTTAAACTATAAAATATATAATAAAAATATAGAAAAAGAATAATATCAATAAAAAACAGCAAGAAAATAAGTCAGTATTTCTAAAACTTCATGCTGATCCAAATATTTCCAGACATTTTTATGCATGTATATATTTTATGCAGTTATGTTTTACAGTATGCTTTCTTACTAAATATATTGTAAACATTTTCAAAATCAATAAATACATTTCTTCAAATTCATTTCATTAATCTCTAGCATTTCATAATATAAATGGAATGATTTCTCAATCACTCTTTATAGAAAGTCCTTTTTAGTCTAATTTTACTTGCTAAGTGATACAATAACTGTATTTGTGGTTAAATTTTATCCTTATACTTCACTGTTTCCTAAGGATAGATTACTAACACTGGAATTGCAGTCTTCAAGGGTTTAGATACAGATTGCCAAAGTGATTCATAGAATGGGTTTATGGATTTTATGAACTGACTTCCCACAATCTCCTAGTTTTAAGGCAACACTGGCTGTAGTCATTTTTAATTTAAATCTTTCTCAGTTCCATAAATGATACATCTTCTTGAAAATTGCAAGTCTTTCCTGGTCATTACAATTTTAAATTGTTAATTGGCTATTTTAATATCTTTTCCTGCACAGTTCATGTTCATTTCATGTTCATTTTTTTAAATTATAAATAAAGTGTTCTTTTTTCTTTTTTTTTGGTCTTGATTTTAAGAGCTTTTTAAAACATTTATTTAAGAATAATTATCTTAAAAAAAAAAAAGAAAAAAAAAGAATAATTATCTTCTCTGTTTAGATTTTTAATCTATTTTAAAATTTACAATTTTTTAATATGAAAAGTTAATGTGTTTTGAATGTAAGGGAGAAAACATTTTGCCTCTTTTCTTGAGTTTTTGGTTGGGCCTGAGAATTAAACTGACAAAGGATAGATTAATAGGAGAAAAGCATACAAATTTATATGTTTTACATGACACAGGAAATGAGCCCCAAAATAGTGGCAAAACCTAAATACTTTTATACTAGATTAGACAAAGAAAGGCAATTGTAGAAAAGGAACTAAAATGTATGGGGAGGTTAAAGGAAAATAAGAAATTATTTTCACAAGGCCTGTTTGTACAGGACTTAGTGAAGATTGCTCAATAAATAAGTTACTGTCAGAAGTTATCATTGGTAGCTGACGGGCCCCGGGTCATTGAGTTGGGTAAGCCAGCTCATTTTGGTTCTGCACATTGACCTTGATTACTCCTTGTCTAAACTATGATACTGTAATATAATTATAAAAGGGAAAAACCTAGAGACAGGCATTGTACACTAATTCTGACACTCGCGTGTGTTAGTCACTCAGTCGTGTCCTATTCTTCGCGACCAAATAGACTGCACCCCACCAGGCTCCTCTGTCCATGGGATTTCGCAAGCAAAAATACTAGAGTGGGTTGCCATTTCCTTCTCCAGAGGATCTTCCCAACCCAGGGATCAAACCTGGGTCTCCTGCATTATAGGCATATTCCTTACCCTCTGAGCCACTGGGGAAGCCCATATCATTTGTAAGCTACTCAACATCTCTATGCTTCAGTTACTTCATCAGTGAAATTTGGTTGCTCATTCACATCTCTTGCCATTGTCTATATGCATCTGTACCTTAATTTTTTCAAACTGTATATTGATTTGTTCAAATATATAATGAGAGGTGATAAAGATATAGTTTTTGTTCCAGATGCTGGAGATACACTGGTTTCTTTTACAGTCCCTAGCTGAGTTCCTTGGTACAACTTTTCTATCTTGGTGCAATTACAGAAAGCAATTTTTACTTATTTTGCTAGTAAACATTTAACAAAATAATTCCAGCAAATACTTAGCAAAATAATTCCCTGGGCAACTATATTCTCATATATTCTAAGCTGCTGAGGTTTCACCACAAAATGAGAGATAGCCTATCCTTTTCCACTATCCAATAAATCCTGAGGTCTCAAGAAATTCCATTTGTTGTTTTAGAGCATATTGAAGACAAAGATTTGAGGGGAAAAAGAAGCTGTCTTTAAGAATTGCTATTTTTATTACCTTTCTAACATTCTCTGCCATAAAGTAGAGAAATACTACCATCTAGTAGAGTTGTCATGGCAGAAAGGTCTGATATTCTCTAAAGATTATACTTGAACCCATGGGAATATATCTAGGAAATGAGAATATTGGCCTGTTGTGAGCTTCATACAAAACTGCAGAGGCCAAGATCATGTTTGCTTAAACCATCCGGAAATTCAGATGGAAAGGACAGAGCTACCATGTCTGAGTGAAATACAGGACATCTTCCTCTGGGTTTGTGGATTCAGGATGCCCAGTTTTCAGTATTTATTATCAATGTGACATGTACTCCATCAATTGATGTTCCTCTGGGTTGCTTTAAAGCCCCATGAGCTGAATTCTCTTGGCAGCTATAGTTATATAAATGGTTCTGGAGTGGGAACACAGTTCTTTGTTAAGAGAGATATTCACAAATTAAAGGAAGAGGCTAAAGACACACCAGCCCCTAATATAGATCTCCTTTCCGATGCAATCAGGAGAACTAAAAGATCTGGAGGGACGCAAAAAGAGACTTGTGGATTGTTTCAGGTTGAAACCCACAACTTTAAGTTTGCCCAATTCTAGAAATCTTTACACATTTCATCCTTCAAGAGAGAAACCTTCCTGAGCATATATCATGCACTAGAAAATAAGTTCATATGAGATTTGACAAGCTTTGATAAGTTATGACCAACCTAGACAGCATATTGAAAAGCAGAGACATTACTTTGCCAACAAAGGTCCGTCTAGTCAATGCTATGGTTTTCCCTGTGGTCACGTATGGATGTGAGAGTTGGACTGTGAAGAAAGCTGAGCACTGAAGAACTGATGCTTTTGAACTGTGGTGTTGGAGAAGACTCTGAGAGTCCCTTGGACTGCAAGGAGATCCAACCAGTCCATTCTGAAGGAGATCAGTCCAGGGTGTTCTTTGGAAGGAATGGTGCTAAAGCTGAAACTCCAGTACTTTGGCCACCTCATGCGAAGAGTTGACTTATTGGAAAAGACTCTGATGCTGGGAGGAATTGGGGGCAGGAGGAAAAGGGGACAACAGAAGATGAGATGGCTGGATGGCATTACCAACTCGATGGATGTGGGTGAACTCCAGGAGATGGTGACGGACAGGGAGGCTTGGCGTGCTGCGATTCATGGGGTCGCAAAGAGTCAGACACGACTGAGCAACTGAACTGAACTGAACTGAATATGTAGTTGTCATTAGCATAATTTTTGAAATCATATGTAAATATGCATGTGTTTTAGAAATTTATACTGCCTATCTAGAGAAAAGTTTTTCACCTTTAAAGATTCAATTTCTTCCCCTCTTGTTCTTCACTCTGGTCTGCACTCATTGTCACTGATGACTTTCTCTTTTGTGCCACATGTGGGCCTTCTATGGAAAACTAGTAGATAATTTTTAAAACAAAGCTAGTGGAGGTGATGGCATTCCAGTAGAGCTGTTTCAAATCCTGAAAGATGATGCTGTGAAAGTGTTGCACTCAATTTGCCAGCAAATCTGGAAAACTCAGCAGTGGCCACAGGACTGGAAAAGGTCAGTTTTCATTCCAATCCCAAAGAAAGGCAATGCCAAAGAATGCTCAAACTACCGCACAGTTGCACTCATCTCACATGCTAGTAAGGAAATGCTCCAAATTCTCCTAGCCAGGCTTCAGCAATACATGAGCCATGAACTTCCCGATGTTCAAGCTGGTTTTAGAAAAGGCAGAGGAACCAGAGATCAAATTGCCAACATCTGCTGGATCATGGAAAAAGCAAGAGAGTTCCAGAAAAACATCTATTTCTGCTTTATTGACTATGCCAAAGCCTTTGACTGTGTGGATCACAATAAACTGTGGAAAATTCTGAAAGAGATGGGAATACCAGACCACCTGACTTGCCTCTTGAGAAACCTGAATGCAGTTCAGGAAGCAACAGATACAAGAGNTGGAAAAAGCAAGAGAGTTCCAGAAAAACATCTATTTCTGCTTTATTGACTATGCCAAAGCCTTTGACTGTGTGGATCACAATAAATTGTGGAAGATTCTGAAAGAGATGGGAATACCAGACCACCTGACCTGCTTCTTGAGAAATCTGTATGCAGGTCAGGAAGCAACAGTTAGAACTGGACATGGAACAACAGACTGGTTCCAAATAGGAAAAAGAGTACGTCAAGGCTGTAGATTGTCCCCCTGCTTATTTAACTTCTATGCAGAGTACATCATGAGAAACGATGGACTGGAAGAAACACAAGTTGGAATCAAGAGTGCCAGGAGAAATACCAATAACCTCAGATATGCAGATGACACCACCCTTATGGCAGAAAGTGAAGAGGAACTAAAAAGCCTGTTGATGAAAGTGAAAGAGGAGAGTGAAAAAGTTGGCTTAAAGCTCAACATTCAGAAAACGAAGATCATGGCATCTGGTCCCATCACTTCATGGCAAATAGATGGGGAAACAGTGGAAACTGTGTCAGACTTTCTTTTTTGGGGCTCCAAAATCCCTGCAGATGGTGATTGCAGCCATGCAATTAAAAGAGGCTTACTCCTTGGAAGAAAAGTTATGATCAACCTAGATAGTATATTCAAAAGTAGAGACATTACTTTGCCAACTAAGGTCCGTCTAGTCAAGGCTATGGTTTTTCCTGTGGTCATGTATGGATGTGAGAGTTGGACTGTGAAGAAAGCTGAGCGCCAAAGAATTGATGCTTTTGAACTGTGGTGTTGGAGAAGACTCTTGAGAGTCCCTTGGACTGCAAGGAGGTCCAACCAGTCCATCCTGAAGGAGATCAGCTCTGGGATTTCTTTGGAAGGACTGATGCTAAAGCTGAAGCTCCAGTACTTTGGCCACCTCATGTGAAGGATTGACTCTTTAGAAGAGACTCTCTGATGCTGGGAGAGATTGGGGGCAGGAGGAGAAGGGGACAACAGAGGATAAGATGACTGGATGGCATCATCTACTCGATGGAGTAGGTGAGTCTGAGTGAACTCCAGGAGTTGGTGATGGACAGGAAGGCCTGGCGTGCTGCGATTCATGGGGTCGCAAAGAGTCGGACATGACCTAGCGACTGAACTAACCTGAACTGTTTTTTATATGCACACATACCTTCTTACTTATATTTAAAAATTTCCATTCCTAAAGATAATTTCAACAAAACAATGTGAAAATTTTTTTTCAGTACAAAATATACACAGGACTCATGACAGTGACCAAATAAAAAATACACTGTGCAAAGACACATATTTTAAAAGATTTTTATGGTGATCACGGCAATAATATCAAATTAAAATATCCCATTTTTCTTCTAATAAATTGGCAGTGATATTTTTTAAAATGTCCTACGTTTAGTAAAGGCGTGACTAATATTTATATCTTTGATTTATGCCTTGGTTCAAAATTTCTTTAAAACATTTGAATATATGAATTAATACTTAAATATCTCATATACTGTGACACAGAAATTCCATTTTTAATGTAATACTTTTAAAAGACTTGCATATAGCAAAACAATTCATAGTATAATTCCAAGTAGCAAAAGTAGCTGTAAATGTGTATTTCAGGATGATAATAATTAAAATTATATATTTATTCTAGGTATTACATTTTTTTAATCACAGGAGTAACTTTCAGTCAGTTCAGTCGCTCAGTCATGTCTGACTCTTTACAGTCAATGAACTGTAGTATGCCAGGCTTCACTGTCCATGACCTACTCCCAGAGCTTGCTCAACCTCCTGTCCATCAAGTCTGTGATGCCATCCAACCATCTCATCCTCTATCATCCCTTTCTCCTCCTGCCTTCAGTCTTTCCCAGCATCAGGGTCCTTTCCAATGAATTCATTCTTTGCATCACATGTCCAAAGTATTTAAGCTTCAGCTTCAGCATCAGTCCTTCCAGTGAATATTCAGGGCTGATTTTCTTTAGGATTGATTGGTTTGATCTCCTTGCAGTCCAAGGGACTCAAGAGTCTTCTCCAACACCACTATTCAAAAGCATCAATTCTTCTACTCTCAGCCTTCTTTATGGTCCAACTCTCACAACCATACATGACTACTGGAAAAAGCATAGCTTTGACTAGATGGACCTTTTGGGCTAGTAATGTTTCTGCTTTTTAATATGCTGTCTAGGTTGGTCATAGCTTTTCTTCCAAGGAGCAAGCACCTTTTAATTTCATGGCTGCAGTCAGCATCTGCGGTGATTTTGGAGCCCCGCAAAATAAAGTCTGCCAATGTTTCCATTGTTTCCTCTTCTATTTGCTATGAAATGATGGGACTGTATGCCATGATCTTAATTTTTTGAGTGTTGAGTTTTAAGCCAGTTTTTTTCACTCTCCTCTTTCACTTTTATCAAGAGACTCTTTAGTTTATTTTCACTTTCTGCCATAACGGTGCTATCGCCACATATCAGAAGTTATTGATATTCCTCTCAGCAATCTTGATTTCAGCTTGTGCTTAATCCAGCCCAGCATTTTGCATGATGTACTCTGCATATAAGTTAAATAGCAGGGTGATACTATTCGGCCTTGACGTACTCCTTTCCCAGTTTGGAACCAGTCTGTTAGCTGACTATAGTCTCCATATTCGGCCATGAAGAATATAATCAATCTGATTTCAGTGTTGACCATCTCGTGGTGTCTATGTGTAGAGTCATCTCTTGTGTTGTTGGAAGAGGGTGTTTGCTATGACCAGTGTGTTCTCTTGCAAAACTCTGTTAGCCTTTGCCTTTCTTCATTTTGTACTCCAAGGTCAAACTTGCCTGTTACTCCAGGTATCTCTTTACTTCCTACTTTTACTTTCCAGTCCCCTATGATGAAAAGGACATCTTTTTTTGCTGTTAGTTCTAGATGGTCTTCTAGATCATCATAGAACCATTCAACTTCAGCTTCTTCAACTTTAGTGGTTGTGGCGTAGACTTGGATTACCGTGATATTGAATGGTTTGCCTTGGAAACAAACAAAGATCATTCTGTTGTTTTTGAGATTGCACTCAAGTATTTTAAAGTTAGTTTTATTTGAGGACACTCTTTTCTAATAACTTTTCTATTACACTCAAGAAATCTAATCATCTGAGGATGTCATTTTTTAAAAAATAGATTTTCAATTCTCACAATGATGTATGAAATAAGTATATTTATACTCCCTTAAAAATAATTAAAGAGAAACATTAAAATGTTGGTAACTTGCTCAACATCATGGAGTTGGTATATTTTCATCCATTATTGGAGGAAAGAAGAGTTATGGTAGTTTCATCTATGAAGTGTAATTATGGGGTGTTTGTTTGCTATTTTTTCTTGCTTTCTATATTTTCAGAATTGAGCATGTATTATTTAATAGTTAGAAAAATGAGTGTCCATAAATAAAACTAACAATGAAGTTGAATTCTTAATTAACAAGTATTCTGGTATAAATACAGTGATATTAATCGCAATTGTATATTATTCATTTCTATTCATAAATTTTTTTCATGTTTTATTTAATGAGCTTCAAAGATTGAGTTCATCAAAAGATAATAAAAATGTATCAGTTCATTTCAGTTCAGTCACTCAGTCATGTCTGATTCTTTGCAATCCCATGAATTGCAGCACGCCAGGCCTCCCTGTCCATCACCAACTCCCGGAGTTCACTCAAACTCACGTCCATCGAGTCAGTGATGCCATCCAGCCATCTCATCTTCTGTCATCCTCTTCTCCTCCTGTCCCTAATCCCTCCCAGCATCAGAGTCTTTTCCAATGAGTCAACTCTTCGCTAGAGGTGGCCAAAGTATTGGAGTTTCAGCTTTAGCATCATTCCTTCCAAAGAACACCCAGGACTGATCTCTTTTAGAATGTATAGGATACTGCTATTTCAAACTATTTCTTTTTTCAACAACATTTGCAACCGATGTTGATTTGTAACTCAATGCCTTTACCTGTGCTTATGGTGATTAGTATGAAAAATAGTAACCAAGAGAGGAGGCCTGTTCTTTATGTAGTAAAAAGAAACAAACAAATAAGTACTAAAGTATCTCTGAATTATTGCCAGATGTAATAAATTAGCAATAATACAGAAATCTCAAAGTTTAGCATGTTATTTATTTTATTTATCAGATCTAGGTAATGATAAATGAAATTATAAAACACAAAGCTATTGATCTCAATGGCATCTGCATTCGCCATGGGAGAAGTTTGCTAATGCTGCTTTACTAAGGTATTTTATTTTACCAAAAACGTTTCTTTTTTCAGGAATGAAGTCTTTTGTAGCGATACTCATCCATTGTTTGAAGAAACTCACTGTGGTCATTATCCTAACTCTCTTTTTTCTGAGTGTATTTTCTCTAATTGGGATGGGGCTCTTCATGGGCAATCTGAAGCATAAATGTTTGCGATGGCCCCAAGAAAATGAAACTGACATGCTGAATAACAGAACTGGAAACCCATATTATATTCGAGGTAAGAAGCCCTTCCATCTATATCAAAAAGCTTTCTTCACAGAAATGTTGAACCTTCAATTTCAGGACAAATTCAACTTCAGAACAATCTTCATGTAAATACTTAACTATGCTCAAGTACTAATTTGGATCAGTCTCCTTTATCAGGATGATAAAGTTCCACGTCTTCAGACAGTTATGTCAGGGAAACCTAAGTTTGGAATTGTTAAAACTCACAAATTTTATCATTTCATAAATAAATAAATATAACCAAAGCTTTCTAGATTGAGAGAAAATGGTAGGCTACAAGCTCCTTCCTTCTTACTATAGAGAAGAATGTTCATCTGTACAGATGTAATTGGGTTTTAGATATGCTGTTCACTCAAAATTAAATACAAAATATCATGTCTTTCCTATTTTTCTAGAAACAGAAAACTTTTATTATTTGGAAGGAGAAAGATACGCTCTTCTTTGTGGCAACAGATCAGATGCTAGGTAAGCGGTATTAATGTTTTCTTCTATCAAGTCTGTATTGTAATGGAGAGTGGAGTTGGGCTCTTCACTGCTCAAAAACCAATAAGAGGCCATTTAGTGAAAAGGGAAGTTTGCTTTATTTTAGACTCTAGCAACCGAGGGGAGGGTAGACTGAGGGTAGACTGTTGTTCAAAGGCTAACTCTCCATCTGCCCCAACAATCAGGGGGCAAGAGGGAGAGAGCTACATGCAGAAGTAGCAAGTCAGCTCTGACAGTCATCTTGAAATTGGTCATCTGTGGTCTGACCAGCTTTATGTTGATTGTTTTAAGTATGATTAATCTTCAGATCCAGGGTTGCTTGGTTTCCATTTCCTTGAGACCAATTCTTAGAATTATGGCAGCTTATGGGAACCTGGTGGCTTAGTGGTAAAGAATCCACCTGGCAGTGCAGGAGATGCTGGCTTGATCCCTGGGTCGCGAAGATCCCCTGAAGGAGGAAGTGGCAACCCTCCAGTATTGTGAACAGAGGAGCCTAGTGGGCTACATGGAGTCTCAACAGAGTCAGAAACGACTTTTTGACTAACAACAATAGGACTTAAAATAATTCTTCAATGAGATGACAAAACTCTCAAGTCTTCAGTTCAGTTCAGTTCAGTCGCTCAGTCATGTCTGACTCTGCAACCCACGCACTGCAGCACACCAGGCTTCCCGGTCCATCACCAACTTCTGGAGCTTGTTCAAACTCATGTTCATCCAGTCAGTGATGCCATCCAACCATCTCATCCTTTGTCGTCCCCTTTTCTCCCTGCCTTCAATCTTTCCCAGCATCAGGGTCTTTTCTAATGAGTTAGTTCTTCGCATCAGGTGGCCAAAGTATTGGAGTTTCAGCTTCAGCATGAATCCTTCTAATGAATATTCAGGACTGGTTTCCTTTAGGATGGACCGGTTAGATCTCCTTGCAGTCCAAGGGACTCTCAAGAGTCTTCTCCAACACCACAGTTCAAAAGCATCAATTCTCTGGTGTTCAGCTTTCTTTATAGTCCAACTCTCACATCCATACATGAGTATTGGAAAAGCTTATTTTCTTGTAATTTCAGATGAAGAGATAAAGTTGAAATAGAGTGCTTCTCAGCAGTACAATGGCTCAATTCCTTGTGTTGCTTTCCTCAGCTGGAATGACTTTTCACCCATCTGAAACTCAGTTCTTAGAGGCTCTGAGCTTGATATAGAGAAAAAGCACAGAGGGGCAGGAGAATGAGTTATGTAGTTTAGTTTTAGTAAAGTGATTTAGGGGGCTTCCCAGAGGCTTCCCTTGTGCCTGGGATGATAAGAGGACACCCGACACTCTTTCAGGAGACCTGGGTTCGATTCCTGGAGGAAGGCATGGCAATACACTCCAGTATTCTTGCCCAAAGAATCCCATGGACAGAGAAATTTGGTAGGCTACATTTGATGGGGTTGCATAGAGTTGGACACGACTGAGCGACTAACACACATACACACACACACACACACACACACAAGGGACTTCTCAGGTGGCACTGGTGGTAAAGAACTTGCCTGCCAATTAGAACTTGGTTCAATCCTTGGGTTGGGAAGATCCCCGGAGTAGGAAATGGCAACTTGCTCCAGTATTCTTGCCTGGAGAATCCCATGGAGAAAGGAGCCTTGCAAGCTATAGTCCATAGGGTCACAAATAGTCAGACACAACTGATGCGACAGCATATACAAGGTGATTTAGACATTTTATTGCTTTTTCAACCTTTTTACCCCTTTACTACTGGGCTCCCATTCTATTTTCCAGCCCAGATTGTGAATCCATCTCATTATATCTGCCCCATCCCACTAGAGCTAAATCTTTCTGTGGACATTCTAAACTATATTTGACGTGACATGCATGTTCAAGATACGAAGTCATGGATAGTCAGAATGACAATGATAGAGTATATCCAGACCAGAAGAGAACGTCAGTGTTTCACCTGCAGCCATTATACTTTGCCGTATGATAAACTATCCCAAAAGTTAGTGTTTTAAGACAAGAACAAAAATTCATCTGTTCAGATTATTATAGGTCAGCAATTTAGCAAGCCTCAACACACAAGTACTTTTTAAACCTCTATTTGTATCACATTTGTTAGCCATTAACATATATGTAAAGCAAGTCACATGGCCAAAGCTCCAATAATGTGGGAGGGAACTACAGAGAGGTGATGAGGGAGGACGCATGATTTATTGGGCCACTACTTTCATAATGGACCACAAGCACCAAACCCCAGTAGGTAAAATTATGAAGACTCCATGAAAGGAAATGAAATAAATATTTAATCTGATCTTTCTACCAAAGTGCCGTTACTGTTTATAAATTATTGATGAACAATGTTTTCTCACTCTTTAAATAATGGTATCTAAGGTTTTGAGGTGAGATCATTTAAAAATTAAACTCTCAACTACTGCAGTTTTATTTTTATCAATGTCATTTTCCACCGGTTATACTTTCACTTTGATTTTGGGTCGTAAAGAAATCTTTAACAAAGACTTGGCAAAAACCATTTGTGAGGCCTTGTTGTCTTTTAGTTTAATTAATGCTGTTCACTTATATCAGCTGAAAATCTAACTCACATGCAACATTTTTCACTGGGAATTGTTTAGGAGAAAGCCACGCCCCGTGAAAGAGGGAGCCCTTTGTTCTTCATGGGCAGATATTCTGTATTTGTGATTTAACCTTGATCTGAAAGTCACCTGAGTAAGCAGTTTTTCTTTTCTTTATCTTAATTAGTCAGTGTCCTGAAGGATATGTGTGTGTAAAAGCTGGTGTAAATCCTGATGATGGCTACACAAATTTTGACAGCTTTGGCTGGGCCTTATTAGCTCTATTTCGGTTAATGACTCAGGATTACCCTGAAGCACTTTATCACCAGGTAAGAACACAGAGTCCGCCCTGCACGTAAGGATGATGCCATGCTCCTCCTTTCTAAAATAATGATCACATGTAATGTACTTTATTAAATTTTTGTGTGGAGAAGAATTTGAGGCCAAAAGAAAATAGAATTATTCAATGTCAAACTGTATGTAAACACTGACCCCACATCACTGTTCTTTTTTTTTTTAATTGATTTTTATTTTTTAGTTTGTTTTGCTTTACAATACTGTATTCGCTTTGCTACACATTGACATGAATCAGCCACGAGTGTACATGAACTCCCAATCCTGACCCCCACCTCCCCCCTTCCGCCCCACACCCTCTCTCTGGATCATCCCCGTGCATCAGTCCCAAGCATCCTGCATCCTGCATCAGACCTGGCCTGGCGATTCGTTTCACTTATGATATCACACATGTTACACTGCCACTCTGCCAACCCATCCCACCCTCTCCCTCTCCCAGAGTCCAAAAGGCCCCACGTCACTGTTCTTATGCATTGGTATCCTGTTTAGTCTTTGAAACAGTCCTACGAGGTCAGGATATAAATATGTGCGTATGCTTTTACATGAAGACCCTAAGATCAAAGCAGGCAGTAACTTCCCCAAAGTAAGACGCGTGTACCTACCAGAGATCACTGTACTACTCTGTGGTCTTATATATTTGACATTAACTAGAGAGCATTTCTCGGAGAAGGCAATGGCACCCCACTCCAGTACTCTTGCCTGGAAAATCCCATGGGCGGAGGAGCCTGCTAGGCTGCAGTCCATGGGGTCGCTAAGAGTCGGACACGACTGAGCGACTTCACTTTTACTTCTCACTTTCATGCATTGGAGAAGGAAATGGCAACCCACTTCAGTGTTCTTGCCTGGAGAATCCCAGGGATGGGGGAGCCTGGTGGGCTACCGTCTATGGGGTCGCACAGAGTCGGACACGACTGAAGCGACTTAGCAGCAGCAGTAGCAGCAGAGAGCATTTCTAGGTACTAATTCTTCAGACAAAAAATTTGAACCTGTGATATTACCATCTGTTAAGAAATTGTTGGGACTTCCCTGGTGGTCCAGTGGCTAAGACTCTGAGCTCCCAGTTCAGGGGGAGTGAATTTGATCCCTGGTCAAGGAACCCCATGTATTGCAACTGAGAATTCACATGCTGAAACTAAAGATTATTCATGGCTACAATGTATTATTTCTTTTTAATTATTCTATTTCGTCTCATCCTCTTTTAATAGTCAGTCATGCTCCAGTTATAGTAACAGAAAGCTTACTGTTATGAGACTTTAAATAAAAATTCTGAGCCTCCTTTCATAATTGATGATTTGTGTGCCATAGTTTCTCAGGATATAATATATACTCATTAAAAATGTAGATTCAGCTTTTCTTTAAGAAAAGAAAAGTGGAATATGCAGTGTTTTTTAGCAGCATAGTTAATATCAAAATATATTAGATAAAATAATTACTTTAAATTCCAAAAGTATATGCAGTTGAAGAATACTCTTTTTAAACACACATGTACTGTACTTTTTATGATTGAATAGATAAATTATGTTGGGTATGTGCATATGTGTGTGTTTACAGGCCATTAATAATATGATAAGAATAATGTAATATATTTTTAGCACAAAGATTCATAATGTATTATTAAATGAAAATCAAGTAAACCAAACATGCTTGTAGGAAAATTATATTTCTAGTAGAAGTACTTAAAATATTACAAGTGATTGTTTTCTTTATGCAAACTATATTTTTCTAATTTTGAAAGAGTAGTATATTGTTATTTGTCAAACTTTTTGACAAGTATCATGCCTCCTCCACAACACTAGGAACTTATTTCTGAAATAATCTTACCATGTTATCTTCTTCAAAATCCTCCAGTGATTTCCAAATGTCTATAGGATGAAGTTCAGTGTCCAAATGCATGGTCCATAGTGCCCTTTAAGATGTAGTCTCTGCATTCATATTTGCTTGTTCAGCATTTCTGCCCACTAGGAGATAAACGACCTAAAAAGTATTTTGTTTTATTTTAATTTTTGTGTTATCAGCATCTAACATATAAAAATGCTTAATTAAATTTTAACAAACAAAAAATTTAAGTGAATATTTATGAATTGTTTGCTTTATATGTAATAGTGAATGTCTTGCCTTTTATTTACAGCTTTCAAAGTGTATAAGTTAATTTACTTGTTAGCAGTGGTTTAAAAGAAATCCCATCACACACCAGGGAAATGAGACATCAGTCTGCGAGTGCCTTGATTCTGGAGTCTTTCAAGACATTATTGCACTCTAGGATTTATTGACTACTATAGATAAGGTTTGAATAGATGGTTTCATTTGGACTGAATAGGTTTGATTTGGACTGAAATTTTTACTCAGCACGAACTGGCTATGACAATGTACATTCAACGTTATTCCCAGAGAGTACAGCTTGTGTTTTAGAGAATATCATTCCCCATTCATTAAACAAACATTATTTAATCCAAGTACTCTGATGTAGCATTGGTACAGAAATGAACAAAGCAGGTTGTCAGTCCTCATGGAGTGGCATTATATTCAACCATAGTTCACGTTTATCACATACTTGCCATGAGCTAAGATCTTTTCATACATTGTTTCATTTGATTTTCATAAAAATATATGGTAAATAGGCTATAATTAGCCCCTGTTTTCTGCTAAAATACAATAAAACTTGAATTTGCACACTTTTTCATTCTAGTAAGATTGTATGCTTTTATTCTCCATCAGCTTCATTTAGTGGAAAGAGCAAAAATTTTGGATTCAGGCATTTCCCCACAGCTGTGAGATCTTTATCTAATTTCATCTCCTTTTTACATGGTAAATACAATGTAAATGTTTTACATAGAATTAAGGAAATAATAAACATAAAGTATTTATTAATGTATATATCTTACAATACTCATGATATCTAATATTGACTTCTGAATATATTGTTGATAACAGCTATTTAGTGGGGGAAATATTTAATCAAATCTTAAATAGCTTACTCACCTGGGTAATAGAGTTTATTAAAAATACTGTTAAAGGAAAACATACTATAGATTAACAAGAAATTATTTCTGATTAAATGTTAGAATTTCCTATTAATTTGTAAACATTCTTAACTCATATCAACACAATATTTTCTGTAATACTTGTCTATTGATTCAAATGAATGCTTAAAAATGAAAACTATTCCCATATCCGTATGTTTTCCTGATATTTGTTCATCTACTTGTAATCAGTGAGGATAGATCAGTGGACTATATTTTGGATTTGTAATCAGTTCAGTCGCTCAGTCGTGTCCGACTCTTTTCAACTCCATAAATCGCAGCACACCAGGCCTCCCTGTCCATCACCAACTCCCGGAGTTCACTCAGACTCACGTCCATCGAGTCAGTGATGCCATCCAGCCATCCCATCCTCTATCATCCTTTCTCCTCCTGCCCCCAATCCCTTCCAGCATCAGAGTCTTTGCCAGTGAGTCAACTCTTCGCATGAGGTGGCCAAAGTACTAGAGTTTTAGCTTTAGCATCATTCCTTCCAAAGAAATCCCAAGGCTATATCTAATTATAAATTTTTAAATTTTCTGATATATCTTAGGTAATTATTTTGAAATAAAAGCCAGTTGATGCTCAGTTTAGAAATCTATTACTTTGTATTTTTCTGTTGATAAATGGGGTTTCCCAGGTAGCACTAGTAGTAAAGAACCTGCCTGCCAATGCAAGAGACATAAGACATGCAGGTTCGATCCCTGGCTTGGGAAGATCCCCTGGAGGAGGACATGGCAACCCACTCTAGTATTCTTGTCTGGAGAATCCCTAGGACAGAGCAACCTGGCAGGATACAGTTCATAGGATCACAGAGTCAGACAGGACTGAAGCAACTTAGCACACATGTGCTTGTCAGTCTTGTCTGACCCTTTGTGACCCCGCGGACTGTAGCCTGCCAGATTCCTCTGTCCATGAGGATTTTCCAGACAAGAATACTGCAGTAGGTTGCCATTGCCTCCTCCAGGGGATCTTTCCAAGCCAGGGATCGAACTCATACCTCCTGCATTGCAAGCGGATTCTTCACTGTCTGAGCCATCAGGGAAGCATGCATGCACATCCATAAATGACTTAATATATATGAATTATATGACTTTCCTGTGGTTTGTTTAGAGGTTCTTCACGAAAGCAAGTATCCTGACAGATAACCAAATATTCCTGTTCCTCCGCTCTTTGAACAGATATGATTTTGTACTTTGTTGTGATGTTTCCATAAGTAATGATCCAAGGAAAGTAATATCCAGACATTCATTCTTTGACTTTATTACACTTCATATATTTAAAGATTCCATTGCAAAGAAAACAATCATTCATATTTGGACTATCCAGCTTGCTTCATTGAAAGATGACAGTTTTTTCCTTTCATTATGTTTGATCTGTTAATGAAGACAAAAACATCAAATATCACCCTGAATTAAATTACTAAATTCTTCCCTGGTTTTGTACCGTTATTTTGTATCTTACATATGTGTCTAAAGTTAAAGAGCTTTTGACTTATTTCTCCAGGTAAAGCCAGTACTTTAACTGTCTTGTAATTGCATTCCACTTGTAACTAAATTCTAACAAAATTTCTTTTTTTTTTTTTTCATTTTGAAATAAGAGATCACAGTAAGACAAATAACATTTCTTCTCTGTCTTTTTTCCACCTCTCCTTAGATCCTTTATGCTTCTGGGAAGGTCTACATGATATTTTTTGTTGTGATAAGTTTTTGGTTTGCCTTTTATATGGCGAGTTTGTTCTTAGGCTCACTTGCTATATCCTATGAAGAAGAAAAGCAGACAGCTGCTGAAAAAGCTACGATTGATCAGGAATTTCAGAAGTCTTTACCAGAACTTCAAGAAGAAAAAATAACAGCAGAGGTATAGATTTTTTTTAATGCTCTTTTAGAGTCGGAATGTATCTTCTGCAGTCTTGGAGCGTGTGTGTTCTAATAGATGTTCAATATCTATGTATGGTACATGATAAGGTCATAAGTGATTTTAGTAAAAGAGCTCACTTCTATTACATAACATTCTTTTCTGAGTGTGGTGTGGTAAGAGTGATCATATATACACAATATATATTATATAAAATATATTGTATATATAATAAACTATGGGTATATATATATATGTATATATGTATTTGAACTTCTCATAATGCAGTACACTTTTTTCTCACAATGCAGGCATAGTTTATTAATTTAAACTTACTTCATACAGCACATTAGAATTGACTTTGGAAATTTTCAGTGTTCAACTCAAAAATGATAACACCTTCCACAATTTAGAAGCTAGAAAGTACTAAAGCCATGGATCAAAGTAGAGTAGTGAAGTTGTAAAAAGAGAAAAAAAATAATGACTTTCTGGCTCTTTCAAGAGGAAATGCACCGTCCATCCTGGCATAAGAAGTTATTTTATCTGTGCAGTAATTAAGTTCATAATAATAAAACAATACAGTTTTACTCTAATTTTCAATTACCCTGGTATTCTGTTTGAATGTGCTTTTAGATGTTTAGCTTCATAGCAAAAGATCTGGTCTATGAATCTAAAAGTATTGGCAGAAGTTATATTGAAGTTATAGAAAATTGTCTTTAAAAAAAATCTAAATTCTGCTGTAAGTGTGCAAAAAGGGAGAACAGGCCCCCAGAAAGCAACCAGAAGCAGCTGTCTTATATTCCACAGGACCTGGCTGTCTCACACCTCTTCCTAGGCTTAGCTCCGTCGCCTCGTATCCCTCCCCTGAGCTGTCCGGGTGTGTGGTGGGCAGGGGCCAGAGCAGCCTAAGGGGGTGGCACTCATGCTCTTCTGAGGTGTTGCTCCCTTCCCCAGTGTTGTGAGGTGCCCCACTGCCTCAGTTTGTCCTTTGGAAGGCGCTTGGCCCAGAGTGGTCACAAGCAAGTCCAGTGCTCCCACACACTGACCTGGTTACAGGGCCCTCACTTGTGGGAAGGGAGCCATGCCTTGCCTTCTCTTCCATCCCTCTGGGTTTGTTACTATTTTCACTCTTGACACTTGCTAATGAAGATTGTCTACATGGGAAGAAGTATTTGAACTACATTTTCTGCTGCTGAGTCGCTTCAGTCGTGTCCGACTCTGTGCGACCCCATAGACGGCAGCCCACCAGGCTCCCCCGTCCCTGGGATTCTCCAGGCAAGAACACTGGAGTGGGTTGCCATTTCCTTCTCCAGAACTACATTTTCTAGTAGATGTGAAAAGGACAGATTGAGGGAGCAAAGGATGGAGAAGAACTGTATCTTACTTATCGCTCATATAGAAAAGATTAAAAAAAAATTGTGGAAGAGGGCCATGATTCACTCTGGCATGTGTGGTATGACTGGCTAAGAACATTAATCCCAAAGGCCTCTGCTGGACCAAAAGGGGAAAATGATAACTCTCTATTAACTAGCTCTCTCATTAAGTTGTGATCAGTGAAGAAACTCAAGAAAAGTCATTCCACTAAAAAGTAGGCCTGAATGACATAATGTAGGATCATATCAAATGACAAGTTATTGATAGATACATATATCTATGAGGTCAGTGCATACCCCTGAAAGAAGAAGCAATTGTAGATGCTATGAAGAAAGCATGTATATTAATCAAAAGAAGGTACTGAGTATAGCCATTGTATCACTCATGAGGAAGTCACAGATAAATTAGAAAGCTTTCAGTCTCTAGAAATGAGTCTGAGATGCTACAGATTGAATGATTGCAGTCCGAATGATATGTGGAATGTATAATTTGTTTTGAAGTGGCATTTCAAATGACAAGAGCTACACACAGGTGTATATTGTCACCCTGCTTATTTAACTTATATATAGAGTACATCATGAGAAATGCTGGACTGGAAGAAACACAAGCTGGAATCAAGAGTGCTGGAAGAAATCTCAGTAACCTCAGATATGCAGATGACACCACCCTTATGGCAGAAAGTGAAGAGGAACTAAAAAGCCTCTTGATGAAAGTGAAAGTGGAGAGGGAAAAGTTGGCTTAAAGCTCAACATTCAGAAAACGAAGATCATGGCATCTGGCCCCATCACTTCATGGGAAATAGATGGGGAAACAGTGGAAACAGTGTCAGAGTTATTTTTTGGGGCTCCAAAATCACTACAGATGGTGACTGCAGTCATGAAATTGAAAGATGCTTACTCCTTGGAAGAAAAATTTTGACCAACCTAGATAGCATATTCAAAAGCAGAGACATTACTTTGCCGACTAAGGTCCATCTAGTCAAGGCTATGGTTTTTCCTGTGGTCATGTATGGATGTGAGAGTTGGACTGTGAAGAAGGCTGAGTGCAGAAGAATTGATGCGTTTGAACTGTGGTGTTGGAGAAGACTCTTGAGAGTCCCTTGGACTGCAAGGAGATCCAACCAGTCCATTCTGAAGGAGATCAGCCCTGGGATATCTTCGGAAGGAATGATGTTAAAGCTGAAACTCCAGTACTTTGGCCACCTCATTCGAAGAGTTGACTCATTGGAAAAGACTCTGAGATGGGAGGGATTGGGGGCAGGAGGAGAAGGGGACGACCGAGGATGAGATGGCAGGATGGAATCACGAACTCAATGGACACGAGTCTGAGTGAACTCGGGGAGATGGTGATGGACAGGGAGGCCTGGCGTGCTGCGATTCATGGGGTCGCAAAGAGTCGGACACGACTGAGTGACTGAACTGAACTGAACACACAGATATATCCGAGAGCACAATTCTTCTCTTATTTCAGATAAGATGCCCTATTAACTCTGCCTGTGAAAGAGTATTTCGTAATTTCCCAATATCTCCACTCATTTGGCTATTCTGGACCACATAAACCCTTTCTGGATTTAAATAAAGTCTTTCAATTATGAAAGATTTCTTTTCCTGGAAGAGTACTAGAACATTTTGTCATGCAAAAGTTTTCTGGGAAAATGAGAGTAAAAGTCGTTTTTACAAGATATATTTTCTTTTTCTTTCTTACACATAAGAAAATGCTGGTGAATGAAGAACTTTAAATGGAACATACTGAGGACTCTTTAGGTAACTGATGTAACACTCCGCAAATTCTAATTCCTATGTTGAAATTACGGGGAACTTGCATGTATGTTTCATATTCTCACATTACAAGAAAACAGTAGATTATATTGGATAAAATCATAGTTTTGCAGTCAGATTAATATAGATTTCAGTCCATTTTAGCTGCTTACTAGATTTATGATATTTGCCAAGTATGTTAACCTTTCTTTTTGTTGTTACTCAGTCACTCAGTCGGGTCTAACTCTGCAACCCCGTGGACTGCAGCACACCACACTTTCCCATTCTTCACTATTTCTTGGAGTTTGCGCAAACTCATGTCCGTTGAGTCGGTGATGCCATCCAACCATCTCATCCTCTGTTACCCTCTTCTCCTCCTGCCTTCAGTCTTTCCCAACATCAGGGTCTTTTCCACTGAGTTGGATCTCCACATCAGGTGGCCAAAGTATTGAGACTTCAGCTTTACCATCAGTCCTTCTAATGAATAATCAGGGTGGATTTCCTTCAGATTGATTGGTTTGTTCTCATTGTAGTCCAGGAGACTCTCAAGAGTCTTCTCCAGCACCACAGTTTGAAAGCATCAATTCTTTGGTGCTCAGCCTTCTTTATGGTTCAACTCTCACATCCGTATATGACTACTGGAAAAACCATAACTTTGAATATATGGACCATTATCAGCAAAGTAATGTCTCTGCTTTTATATGCTGTCTAGGTTTGTCAAAGCTTTTCTTCTAAGAAGCAAGTGTATTTTAATTTCATGGTTGCAGCCACAGTGGTTTTGTAGCCCAAGAAAATAAAGCCTGTCACCGTTTCCATTTTTTCCCCATCTATTTGCCATGAAGTGAGGGGACTGGATGCCATGATCTTTGTTTTTGGAATTTTGAGTTTTCAGCCAGCTTTTTAACTCTCCTCTTTCACCTTCATCAAGAGGCTCTTTAATTCCTCTTCACTTTCTGTCATTAGGGTGGTATCCTCTACATATCTGAAGTTAACCATTCTAAACCTCAGGTTCTTCATCTGTAAGGTGTATATTATAGTATCTGTCATAAGTTGTGAGATTGAAATTAAATAAATGCTTGTAAAGCACTTAGCACTGCTTAGAGTATACTAAGCAACAAAAAAATGGTATTGATTAATTATAGGAAACACAGGAAGACAACTGCAAGAAGGCACAGCAGTCCATATGGAGAATACTCATCAATATGAAATTCTCAAGTCTTTGACTGTGTCCCCTTTTTAGGGATAACTAAATAATAATGACAATAATAATAATAGTATATAATATTTATTATCAGCTATGTGCCAGGAGAAGAGAGCAACAGAGAACAAGATGGTTAGATAGCATCGCCAATCAATGGACATGACTTTGAGCAAACTCGGGGAGATAGTGAAGGACAAGGAAGCCTGGCATGGTGTGGTCCATGTGGTCGCAGAGTCAGATATGATTTAGCGACTGAACAATATCATGTGCCAGACACATAAATAGTGTCTTCACAAATTCTTAATTTAATTTTATCGAGGAGTTCAGTTGCAAAATTTCATCTATATTTCTAGGTATTTGATTTCTTGACAGTGAGAAAGAGAACACATTTTTCATCATTGTTCTAGAGAATCAACACTGAAACCTTATTATTCCATCAATTACACAGTTTCTAGGTGAAATTTGTTGATGAATTCTGAGTTATTGGCAAAACCTCAGAAAAAATCAGATATACACAACAGAAGGAATGTAGGTATTAAAAACTATGTGCCCATATAAAATGACAATCTTAGAATTCA
The DNA here is from genome assembly GCA_006408695.1 of Aepyceros melampus. NCBI lineage: Eukaryota > Metazoa > Chordata > Mammalia > Artiodactyla > Bovidae > Aepyceros > Aepyceros melampus. Next base: position 64,236 of record SJXQ01002759.1, read on the forward strand.
CCTATATAATTAAATAAAACATCATTGACAATTTTCTATATTAGGCATTGTATTAAACATTGGAGATTTAAAAATTAGTGATGAATACAAATACATTATCTTCATGAAGCTAGTGGTCTAATGGGGAGACAAACTATAAAATTATTATAGCAAATCTGTAACTGGGACCACCAAGTATTGTGTTTCCTGATGTTTTCAAATAGGAAACATAAAACACCCCAATATATTCTTGCCAAAATCTGCACTATCTAATAAGCTTCTAAATCTAACCATTTCTAGAGACTATAAGAGAGAAGAATGCATTAAATTACACTAAAAAGACATAATCTGCCAAATTAAGAATGTGGAAAATTCTATGAGTGATTCAGTATTTTTAACAAATCATGTAGGATAAATAAAATGATATATGATAACCAACAGAACTACAAACCAAAAAAAGTTTTACTTTTTTTGTATTTTGATTGGAACAAATTAACTATAATAGAATGTTTCTGAGTAATGAAAGAAAATTGAGCATGATCTAGGTACTGGATAATATTAAGGAATTACTAATTTTCCTTGATTTTGGTAATGGGGTTGTGATTATTTTTTTAAAGAGCTTACCCTGAAATTTTATGATGTATGAAATTTGTTTTACAGTACTTCAGGAAAGTAGGGTGGGTAATACATGAAAAATGGAAAGTATAATGTCATTAATGGTTGAAGCAACCTATTGGGTACCTGGTGAGTATTATTATTCCCTAAAAAAATTAAATAAAAATGTGGAAGGGCCATAAAAGTGAGAAACATAGTGTTTGAGAACCTTTAATAAAGGATTTCTCTGAGTCAGAAAAGGTTTTTATGAGGACCTGGCACTTGAGTTGAGGTCTGAAGAATGAGTCCTTGCTCTCTGGTGGGCAGGAACAGGATGAGTTAGAGAATGAAATAGGCCAGTATGGTTTCAGTAAGGAGAGTGAGCCTGAGTTCAAGATGAACATTCCAGGTGCTCATTGCTTAACACCAGAAGTATGACTGAGTTCTTCCTTATTAATAGCTCCTTGTCAGAGAAAATTGAAACCAGTGCTGAGAACAATCTTAGCCCCTTCTTCTAGTCTAATTTTAACATTGGATTGTCTAAAATTCAGGCATATGCCCTTATTAGCTCTTATATTTCAAAAAGGAGATTTTTTCCCATCATAGTCCTCTCAATTTACATTATAAAATAGCAATATCTTTAGTAGTTTTGGGATTTCCCAGGCAAGAGTACTGGAGTGGGTGCCATTGCCTTCTCCAACTTATGGGCACTTATTCAATATTTTTGAAAGGCTCAATTGAGGTAAATATATTACTAGACTGATAATGTAATTTGTTCATTTTATATCCTAAAATACATCCTTGCATGTGTGCATGCTAAGTCGTTTCAGTTGTTTCCAGCTCTTTTGACCATATGGACTGTAGCCCACCAGGCTCCTCTGTCCGTGGGATTCTCCAGGCAAGAGTACTGGAGTGGGTTGCCTTGCTCTCCTCCAAGGGATCTTTCTGACCTAGGGATCGAACCCACATCTCTTAAGTCTCCTGCATTGGCAGGTGGGTTCTTTACCACACACCACCTGGGAAGCCCAAATGTATTCACTGCTGCTGCTGCTGCTAAGTCACTTCAGTCGTGTCCGACTCTGTTCGACCCCACAGATGGCAGTTCAAGCTAAATCAGTAAAGAATTGAGCCTTGACTGTATCAACAATAATATTATTACCCTCCCGACTCCACTGCCCCTCCAACCACGGATGATTATCTTTATTGGATTGTTCTTTGTGTAAATTCATCAAACATTGTCACTATCAGAAGCAGCTCTGTGAGAAATAATTCCTCAGTATTATGATTATAGTGGAGGATATCATTAATGATATGATGGAGTATCTTTATGAAGAAACACCTGGCAAATTCCTTGTGGACTTTAATAACAGAAAAATTATAGTTCTGTTGGATTTTAATTCATAGAAATTTGGAATTATATAAATTATCACATATTTTATGTAGCCTTGTAAGTCAACTAAGAAAATACTTTCTGGAATAAGCATGGTTTAGATAAATAAATTAGTTTTGCATCCTGAGCTTTTGCTTTTTTTTTTAATTAAGAAAAAAGTGAGGCAACAGAGATCTGTAGACTTAAAGAACCTGTCATTTTTCTGATGGAACTCAGTATGTAGTGGAGTTGGTTTTTACCTCTTTGAACTCTAGTTTTGAAATTAGGGGGAACTTGACTGATACCGACTGAGATGAATTTGATGATTTCCTTGATCTTTCTTCTGGGACTTCAGATAGACCACAGCAGAGCCTGCCAGGCAGGTTGTTCTGGGTTATCAGTGAACCTCAATCATTAATTCCTTCAGTGCCCATGCCAGTTATCCTTATTCAAAAGATACCTCACCTATGTAAATGTATTTACTGGTGGCTCAGATGGTAAAGAAATCTGCCTGCAATGAGGGAGATCCAGGTTTGACCCCTGGGTCAGGAAGATGCCCTGGAGAAGGGAATGGCTTCCCACTCCAGTATTCCTGCCTGGATAATTCCATGGACAGGGGAGCCTGGTGGGCTACAGTCTATGGGGTCACAAAAAGTCAGACACACCTGCGTGACTAACACACACTATTTCACCTATTAAGCTCACCTATTTACCAAATTAACAAACATACAAATATTATTATTCTTTGTGTGTGCCGAATGTAAAAATCGTTGGGAGTTCTATGGTGCAATATCATCTACCCCTTGTCAGTTACTTACAGTTTACATTCAAAAACAAAATTTACTCATGACCACCAGAAACCTGTGGGGCCTACTTGTGATAATCATGAATGTGTAGAATTTGTAACACCTACATCAAAACCTTAGAGTTCTGAGTGCCTTTCCAATGCAAGGGTTCTTTTAAATTTTGTAACTGTTATCAGTCAAACAGGATGTCTTAAAACCATTATACAAGAGACAAGAGGGACAGAAAGAAATGATTTATTTTGGGGATTATTATGTGTGTTCTAATCAGACCCATCCTTTAAAATTCATTCTGTTACCTGATATTACATGAGAAATATTTTATCATCTCAATACCAAATAATTGGATTTAATCAAGAGAGTTTATGAAGTCATAGTTAACATATCTTCAAGTAAAAAAATATAAGGTGTTAGAGAAATGTAAGGTGTTAATATTCAGTAGCATATCTGCCAACTGGATGTTCCACAATAATTCTAAACTGGACATTGAATTCTTTGCCAAATATGGGTAATAGCATTAACATTCTCTAGTTTACTCCTTTTATAGTTGACCTCATAGTATAACGTGATTTGGTTGACTTACAAGTAATGCAGATATATTTTCCAAATAACCCTGTCAGTTTAATAGTACGTATAGTGGGACTTCCCTGAAAGGCTAGTGGTTAGGACACTTGCTTCCACGGCAAGTGCAATGGTTTGATCCCTGGTTGGGGTACTAAGATCTCTCATGCCACACAGCCAAAAAAAAAAAAGTACCTATAGTGTAAAAAGTGGCAAATTATGGAACCCAGAAAGGTTTTTGGAAGTAAGAATCGGCATTTTTAAGAATGTTATAAACCTTCTTATAACTATACTCTTGAATCTACAAAAAGGAGAAGCCAGAATTAGACTCATCAAATTTCTTTTTAGATCAAGACCACACAAATAGAAATGAAGAAAAGATCAACTTCTGTGATTACTTCTTTGGATGCGTTGGACGATGCTACTGTCAGCCATAAAGATGGTAAAGTAAAAAATATTTAGACTTGATGAAAGGTATCATTCATATAACTCAATTTTAAGAAATCCTCCAGTTTCTTCAGAATTTTAGTGATAATAACTGAAGACTATTAGGGTTAGCAGTACTTTAAAATTTCATAAGCATAATGTTTTAAACACTGGAAAAGGCCACCAAAAACTGCCAAGGAATTTTCTTTAACACTGAAAATGACATGAACACTTTAACTAAAAATACAGTTTGGAGTATATAACACTAACATATTAAGGCTCTTTTTATACTTGTCTCTACTTTTAATAAATATATAACCAGTAATCATTACTATACACAATATTTAAAGACATTATTTTGTAAAGCATATAAATCTAAAATTATAAACATAGTACTCTCAGTTATATTCCATATTAGTTTTTCTTGATAAGTACTCCTATATTTTAATTCTAGTACATAATTTTTTCATTTTCATTTGTCTAACTCAACAAGCATGAGCAAAATAGAGGAAATTTACTTTGCTCTGATTTTCATTAATTCAAAATATTTCTGTTTGCTATTTCAAAATCAGAAGTCTAGGTTATAACCTCACTTTGCATGCAAAAGTAAAATTTTTCTACTAATTAGATGCTTAATGCTTAAATAAGCAATTAACTCATGTATAATTTTCTGTTCTTTCAGTTTCAGAGCTTAAAAAATCCAGGCAGAGATGCCCATTTTGTTGGTATAGATCTGCTAAAACTTTCTTGATCTGGGATTGTTCTCCTTGTTGGTTAAAATTGAAAGAGTTTGTTCACAGGATTATAATGGACCCATTTACTGATCTTTTCATTACCATATGCATAATTCTAAACATAAATTTTTTGGCCTTGGAACACTATCCAATGAGTCTGGAAACCAGCAATATTCTCAGCATTGGAAACGTGGTAAGGCTCTCATTGTAAGCTATTTTCTCCTGCAATTTCAGCTTTTCTTTCGTCACATTGTCCTCATTATTTTACTTTATATTTGACTTCCCTGGTGGCTCAGACGGTAAAGCGTCTGTCTACAATGCAGGAGACCTGGGTTCAACCCCTTGGTTGGGAAGATCCCCTGGAGAAAGAAATGTCAATCCACTCCAGGATATTGCCTGGAAAATCCCATGGACAGAGGAGCCTTGTAGGCTACAGCCCATGGGATCGCGAAGAGTTGGACACGACTGAGTAACTTCACTTTCACTTATCCTCATTATTTTACTTTATAACTCCAAAATGTTTCAAATACATTGTATGAGTATTAAATGAACTATTGTTTTCATGCTTTCTTACCTCTCCAAGCCCTCCTTTATAAATGTTGTTATCTTTGAATAGATTTCTAGCTAGAGTCTGTTTAAATTTAAGATTTCTAGCTAGCTGCAATGCAGTCAAGTTAAATTGAAATTATTATTCCCTCTCCCATCTCAAATATCCCCTGTCTTAATATGGTAGCCCCTAGATCACAAGGGCAGAAGTGAAATAACAGAGTGAATAACAGTGAATAACAAGTTCTTCACTGCCACTTGAGTTTTGAATCCTGTTACAACTGAACCTACCTTAGATTGGAGCTTATCTTTGTGGAAAGGTATTTTTGACATTCACCTATCTTTTTTTTTCCATGTAAAAAAAGGCAAAAGAAAAAGATTTCCATAAGTTTAAAAAACAAGTCATATTCAATCAATTTTGTTCAGTCTATATTGTTCAATTTTATTTGCTTTTATTGCTGTTATTTAGTTGCTTGTAACTAAACAACAGGAATAGTAGGTTTTTCTGGTGGCTCAGATGGTAAAGAATCCGCCTGCAATGCTGGAGACCTGGGTTTAGATCCCCTGGAAAAGGACAGAGCAACCCACTGCAGTATTCTTGCCTGCAGAATCCCTATGGAGAGAGGAGACTGGCAGCTTACAGTCCATGGGGTTGCAAAGAGTCAGACACGACTAAATGACTAAACACAGCATAGCACAGTTGCTTGATATTAATACTGTCAGTTGTTACCAATTTTGAACTATATATTTATTTGCTACCAAAACAATAATTTAGTTATTTCTGCCAGTATAGTTTTCAAATGACAGTTTTCATAGGTTTACCTTTTTTTAGATCATCTATATTTTTAAATTTTTATTTTATATTTTAAAAATTAAGTATCTTAATATATACTCTTTATCCCCAAAGGAACTATTCAAAATGAAAAGATTTTCACTTTCAAATATTCTTTTGTTTTCTTCCAAGATGGCTTTTATTAAAGTAATTGAAGATTCCATATACAATGTTTGACATTAGATTGTCAAACAAAATGTATGAATCTGTCCTTGTGATGCAGACTCCAAAACTAATCTTATTTTGACAGAGAAAATATGAAGAAAGTGACAGTGAAAATTTATTCTGTGTATGAGAGTTCTGATAGAGCTATTGGAATCATATTCTTATCCCTGTGTTTTGTTTTATTTAGGTGTTTATTGGGATTTTCACAACAGAAATGATTTTTAAAATAATTGCCATGCATCCATATGGATATTTCCAAGTAGGGTGGAACATTTATGATAGCCTAATTGTGTTCCATGGTTTAGCAGAACTTTATCTAACAAATTTTCATGGACTGGCTATTTTACGATCATTCAGGGTGGTAAGTAGAATACAAGACCTACATTTTATTTTATAAAAATTCATTTCAGTTTTTTCAGACATAAAGTGGGAAGAATAGTAGTACCTATCCTGCTGGTATGTTGGAACTATTAAATGAAATAATTCATATATAACAAGCTTAGAAAGTAACCCAGAAAAGAGTAAGTAGTCTCTAATGCTGTTTGACCCAGGCATTAAAAGAAATAAGCCATATATAGAGTGAATTTGAGATATTGTTCTATAAAGCAGGGTCAGGATTACTGGGTCAGTTTTGAGAAGCAGGGTAATACAGAGTCCCAAAAGCTGAATGCCAATGTGTAACTAAAGAATTAGAATCAGGTGAGTATATCTAAATGTAGATTGGAAACTTTTGTAAAAGAGGGACTGTCAGGCTAATAGAATGTTGCTATGAAGGTTATTAAGTCAGAATCAATATATGCCTAAAATGTAGGTGGTAGTAAAAACATCAGAAAACTAAGCAAAGAAATTATGTTATTAGAATAATATTTATGGAAATGTTGGGTATTTGATAATAATCTACTGTCTTATTCTGTTAACAAGTTGAATGAATGTAGCAGAAATGAGAACAATTAGGTAGATTTAATCTCATCCAGTGGAGAAGGCAATGGCACCCCACACCAGCTCTCTTGCCTGGATAATCCCATGAACAGAGGAGCCTGGTAGGCTGCAGTCCATGTGGTCGCTGAGGATCGGACACGACTAAGCGACTTCACTTTCACCTTTCACTTTCATGCATTGGAGAAGGAAATGGCAACCCACTCCAGTGTTCTTGCCTGGAGAATCCCAGGGACGGCAGGGCCTGGTGGGCTGCCGTCTATGGGGTTGCACAGAGTCGGACACGACTGAAGTGACTTAGCAGCAGCAGTAGCAATCTTATCCAAATAATTCTTCAGAACCCTGTCTTTATCCATAGGCTTTTCTAATGAGTAAGGGGAAAATATAAAAGTTGTATTTATTGAATTTATAAATGAAGCAAGACTGGGAAATACAGACAATATAATAAAAGATTGTATCAAAGTATCTGAAAGACCAGTAACAGATTGAACCTAAGATGATTAAGTTTTACATAGAGAAGTGTTAAGTCCTAACCCTTGAGTCCCAAAAGCCAACTACATACCAGAAAAAGTTGGGGAGGTTATAGCACATACGAAAACAATATGTGGATTTTAAATGACTCAAATATTAAAGTGATTTTGTGCCATGTGAACAAAAATTTTTTAATCTAGTGATTAAGTGAAATATTTAGACTAAACCTAGAATGTTTCATTTGGTCTCTCATGTTAATTTTAAAGGTAAATACACAATAGTATTCTTGCCTGGAAAATACCATGGACAGAGGAGTCCATGGGGTCACAAAGAGTCAGACACAACTGAAGTGACTTAGCACTCATGAATACAATAGAGCTATCAATGGACTTCAATGGACCCTTGAGACTTTTCCAATATCATCTATATGTTGAAATGTGGGAAAATATTCAATATATTTTGGAAAAAGAAAATAAAGAATGGATACTTGCTTTACCAGATATTAAACTAGAGTAATTATAATAGTATTATATTGAAAAAAATGGGAATTGACAGATCAATAGAAAGTATACTTCAATTTAGTGTGAAAAACTATAGAATATGTAAGTGTATTAAAAATTGTATATAAACTGAATTTTCAGTGCTTAGTATTAATAATGCTCAAAAGTGAATATTACATTAGAGACTACACACATTTAATGTATAATGCTAATAAAAAGTTTAAATGTACATTGTAATTAATAGTGACTAGAGTTTTTGTCTTTTCTTTCCTTATTTTTGTTGTTTTTACATTGCTCTATCAGTTACGAATTTTTAGATTGGGAAGATACTGGCCAACATTTAAGATTGTGATGCTGACTCTTTGTAACTCAATTGTGGCCCTGAAAGACTTGGTCCTGCTGTTGTTCACATTTATATTCTTTTCTGCTGTGGTTGGCCTAAACCTGTATGGTTCAAATTATAAAAAATACGTCTGCAACATAAATGAAGACTGTCAGCTTCCACACTGGCACATGCATGATTTCTTCCATTCTTTCCTGAATGTATTCCGGATTCTCTGTGGAGAGTGGATAGAGACTTTATGGGATTGCTTTAAGGTAGCAGGCCAGTTCAGTTGTATTCCTTTTTACATGATGGTGATTTTAATTGGAAAATTATTGGTAAGTAATCCATGCTTTAAAACTTTCCTTGCAAAACTTATGTATTGTAGTCTGGCATTTTCATAACGTAGACTTATGGAAGCCAGTGGTCTACAACTGTGCTGATATGGAGGCCTTTAGCCACATGTGGCCATTAATCTGTTAAAATATGAACAGCCCACTTTGAGATATGTTGTAAGTGTAAAATACCCACTGAATTTGAAGTCTTCAGTTCAGATCAGTTCAGTCGCTCAGTCGTGTCTGACTCTTTGCGACCCCATAAACCGCACCACGCCAGGCCTCCCTGTCCATCACCAATTCCTGGAGTCCATACAAACCCATGTCCATTGTGTCGGTGATGTCATCCAACCATCTCATCCTCTGTTGTCCCCTGTCCCCCTCCCCTCCCCTCAAAAAGAAGGTAAGGGATTTCATTAATAATTCTTATGTTGAAAGTGCTTCCTAGGTGGCACTAGTGGTAAAGAATCCACTTGCTAGTGCAGGAGACACAAGAGATGCAGGTTCAATCCCTGGGTTGCAATGATCCCCTGGAGAAGGCAATGGCACCCCACTCCAATATTCTTGTCTGGAAAATCCCATGGACAGAGGAGTCTGGTGAGCTACGCTCCATGGCGCCATCAAGAGTTGGACATGACTGAAGTGAAAGCATTTTAATTATAATATTTTTATACATTTAGTTAAATAAAATGTATTAGTTAAGCTAATTTCACCTGTTTTTGTTTATACTTTTAATGTGGCTACTGGAAAATTGCATACATGATGTTCATCATATTTTCATTGGTTATAACCTGCTACTCAAAGTAGCTTTGGTTTTATGTGGGAGACAGTTATTAATGTAGACTCTCAGACCCCATTCCAGACCTGTGAAAATGGAATCTACATTTTAACAATATCCCTAAGTGATTTGTGTACACATTAAATTTTAAGAAGCACTTAAATGTAGCACTGGTTGTCAAATTTGACTGCACACTGGAGTTACTTGGAGAACTAATAAAAATAAACTAATGTCTTGGATTCATTCCCAGAGATTCCGATTTTATTGTTATGTGGATATAGCTTAGTCATCAGAATTAAAAAAAAAAAATCCTCATTTGATTAAATTGTGCAGCAAATTTTGAAAACCACTGATCTTTGAAACTATCATACGTTAACTAAGAGGAAACACTTTCACTCCTAAATTTCCAGTAATTGGAGTGATTACATTAATTGAAGTATCTTATACTTCTTCTAGGGCTTCCCTTGTGGCTCAGCTGGTGAGGAATCTGCCTGCAATGCTGGGTTTGATCTCTGGGTTGGGAAGATCCCCTGGAGAAGGGAAAGGCTACCCACTCCAATATTCTGGCCATGGACAGTTCCATGGACTGTGAGGTCACAAAGAGTCAGACACAACTAACAACTTTCACTTTCATAATTCTTCTCAGGAAAAAAAGAATGGCTTATAAGATATATTTGTTCTTATTGGGGAAAAAAAGAGACTCAATATTTACTTTTCACTCCTAAGTCACAGAGATCAAGCAGATCTCCCAAAAGATGGGAACAAAAAAATCACAGGGTAAAGTCCATTGTATCAGTGCATTTCTCATTGCTTTTATTTACCCTGGATATACTCCTGTCCTAAGAACATACTGACAGTGTGTTTAATTGTTCATGTACTTGTCTATCTTCCTTATTAAGCTAGAACTTCCATGAAGGAAGGGATCACAAGTTCCATAAAGTGGTTGCATTTTACAGTGTTACACAGTTCTTTGTTTACATCACAGCATTTTCGACTTAATTTTCAGTCTTTTAAAACTCACTGCTTATGTATATATGCGTGATAGGGAGTGTGTGTACATGTCTAAGATATAAGAAATGTTAGATCATAAGCTCTTAAAAATACAATTGTTGTATTATAATTTTTCCTCTCCAAATACTGACATAGAAATCTTTCATTCATTCCATAATTAATTGATTTTTCAACAAATATTTCATACTTTATCATGTACTTTGTGCTTTGCATTGCTTCCTTGGTGGCTCAGACAGTAAATGCTCCCAATGCCGGAGACCTGGGTTCGATCCCTGGGTCAGGAAGATCCCCTGGAGAAGGAAATGGCAACCCACTCCAGTACTCTTGCCTAGAAAATTCCATAGATGGAGGAGCCTGATGCGCTACAGTCCATGGAGTCACAAAGAATCGGACACAACTGAGTGACTTCACTTCAGTTATCTACTGAAGAGAAAAAATGGTTCTAACTCATGTGAAGCTTACAGTCATGAAATTCTTACTTAACACCCTTTTCTTTTCTCCCTGTGAACAATACTTAACCAAACAAAGGAAAAAGAAACAACCAACAACCTGAAATTATGTTTGTTCTTGCTCTTCGTCCTTTGAGAATGATAGAGATGTTATAAGGTAGTTTCTACAAGGCCCATGAGCCCCTGCCCAGATTCTGTGTAAATAAACATTGGTAGCAAAATGGGACACTAGTGGAAGAACAGTCAAGCTAGTCTGAAGGTGCTGTTTTTCAGTCGCCCAGTCGTGTCAGACTCTTTGCAAAATCTCGTGGATTGCAGCCTGCCAGGCCTCCCTGTCCCTCACCATCTCCTGAAGTTTGCCTTAGTTCATGTCCGTTGCATTGGTGATGCCATATTGACATTCAATCATTGTCTTTTCAGCTTTCAGTTTTTCAGCCATTGAGATTCTGTCATTGTAGTTTATAGAAAATATATGTTGGTTGTTCAGGAGATCTTACCTGTAAGAAATTTCCAATGCTGAGCCAAATGTTAAACCCTCCATTTTATTTTATACACCAAACTATGGTTGCAGTTAAGATCACTTATTTTATGACTTTATTATCTGCAAAAGTACTTTTATTTTTCCTCAAGTGAGTCTTATTTGAGCTTTCTATATTAAGAGATAAAAAGATTTCGTTATTGAGACTTAAAGGTAATCCATTAGAATTGAACACAATTTGGTGGGTACTTCATAATATTTTAGGTGTATATGTGCATGAGAAACTCAGCAATTATCAGAGGGTTTGAGAATATGTCTCTTCAGATAGATCCAAAATTCTGTAAGATATTTTAACAAATGAATGTTGCAGATCTTCATATACTTAATTATTTTATTTTATGTACACATAAATTATCAGTGTAAGAATTTCTATTGTATTTTCCCTTTAAAAATAATGTGTAAAGCATAAAGTAATTTATTTTTTTAATTAATTTTTAGTTTTTAGTTTGTTTTGCTTTACAATACTGTATTCTTTTTGCTATACATTGACATAAATCAGCCACGAGTGTACATGAACTCCCAATCCCGACCCCCACCTCCACCCTCCCGCCCCACACCATCTCTCTGGATTATCCCCGTGCATCAGTCCCAAGCATCCTGCATCCTGCGTCGAACCTAGACCGGCGATTTGTTTCACTTATGATATCATACATGTTACACTGCACTCTCCCAAATCATCCCACCCTCTCCCTCTCCCACAGAGGGAGTAAAGTAATTTAAATTTCCAAAAGTTCAAATATTTGAAGAGAAGAGAGAAAACTTCCAGAATGGACAAAATGCCTAAATTATTACTTTAAAAGAATAATCAGTGTATCTCTAATTATCTCTAAACTTATAATATAAAATTATAATTTATACTCTACAAAAAGAAACAAAATAAAAATCTAATTCTCTGGAAATTGGACATGACTTGATCTTATTTCTCAGTGATAGTAAAGGTTGAAATATACACTATCTTCGAATTCAAAATAATTTGCAAATATTAGGAGTGATCCTTCCATTACTCATTTCTTTCTTATTTGACCAAATTTATTACCACAGAAAATCAACTAACCTACCCAAACCCTGTGCTTGCACATCACAAGGAAATTAGATGTGGACTTCAAAACTAGGGATAACTCTCTCCCCAGGAGAGTCTCATGAATTTGCAGAACCCATGAAGATGTCATTACATGTCTTTCTGATTTAAGTGGACGTGAATTCAGCCACGTGGAGTAGCAATTGATTTTCTCACCTTGGGAGACTCTGCCTGACCTAGTAGAAAAGAAAACTAACTGGAGTAAGACAGACTTAAGTTCACCCTCTGTGATCTTTGATACTTGGCATCTGTAAGCTTTGAGGTTTTCATCTGTAAAGGAGAAACAAATGATATTTCATAGAACATTCTAACCTTTTGGCTATCCAAATTCCTAACACAGCAACTGATCCTCTGTAGATGAGTAAGAAATGAATAGCCTAAAGAGCATCATAGTGTGTATGCTGTTTTCAGATTGCAGGCCAGCCTTTTAAAAATATTTTTTGTTGTTGCTGTTTGAAAGAAAACAAAAAATGAGATTCATTTAGCTTCATTTACTTCCTCATTCAGATACTTTACCTGTTTCTGGCATTGATCATCTCATTTAGTTCATACAAGCCTGCAACAACTGATGAAGAAAATGATGAAGCAAAAAGTCTCCAGCGTGCATGGCAAGAATTAAAAAAGGAATAAATTATATGCTTTCTAAAATATTATGCAAAAAACAAAATGTTCTAAAGGAAACAATGGACAATATAAGTGATGTCTATGTTAAAGAGAATATTTCTGACCATACTCTGTCTGAATTGAGCAACACTCAAGATTTCCTCAAGGATAAGGAAAAAAGCAGTGGCACAGAGAAAAACACAATGACGGAAAATGAGAGTCAGTCACTAATTCCCAGTCCCAGTGTCTCAGAAACTGTACCGATTGCTTCAGAAGAATCTGATATAGAAAATCCGGACAATAAGGAGATTCAGAGCAAGTCAGGTGATGGAAGCAGCAAAGAGGTAAGTTGTTTTAACATTATGGTTGCGTACTGTTGATTGATGGCATTGATGACAAGGAAGTGAAGCAATGCTGAAGTTCCAAAATTAGATTATTATCCATTCAGTCCTAGCTGCAGCACTTCTCCTGATTTTCTTCTCCTGATCCAGTTTCTTAAACTTCCTAAGTTTCTTCATCTGTGAATGAGGATAAAATTGTATCTGTTTCTCAGAAGAGATAGAATGATTAAGAAAAATAGTTCAGTAGTGCATAGAATAATGTCTAAAATATGGAAGCACTTAGCAAACATTAGATAACATAATTATAACATCTTCAGTTAATGGGGTGATAAAAAGCATATTGAAGAAATCTAGATTTTTATAATTAATGCATACTACTGGATAAGTCACTAAACTCTCCTAGGCTTTATCATATTTAAAATATGAGATGGGACTAGAAAATGGCAACCCACTCCAGTGTTCTTGCCTGGAGAATCCCAGGGACGGCGGAGCCTGGTGGGCTGCTGTCTATGGGGTCGCACAGAGTCGGACACGACTGAAGTGACTTGGCAATAGCAGTAGAAGAGTGCTAAGATACAGATACTTTCCTGCTTGCTAAAATTTTAAGATTCTTGTCAGTTTATTTCTGCAACATATATTATAACATAATTAGTCTAACATAATTGAGTTGGACTCAGACCAAAGGTAAAAGAAACATTAGTTGTAAATGTAAACAATTTGTTGTTTCGACACTAAGTCATGTCAAACTCCTTTGTGGCTTCATGGACTGTAACACACCAGTCTCTGTCTATGGGATTTTCCAGGCAAGAATACTGGAGTGGGTTGCCGTTTCCTTCTCCAGGGGATCTTCCTGACTCAGAGATTGAACCCACATCTTCTGCATTATAGGCAGATTCTTTACTGCTGAGCCACCAGGGAACCAAAAGAAAAAAAAAAAAAAAAGGATCACCTTTAAAGAAGGGCGGATACTGCCTTTCACTTAGATTTTAAAATGTATATCTTACTGAATCCAGTCTTACTGTCTTCATTTGCAAGTAACACAATGTCTTAGTAAGAGGTACCATTTAATCTACAGCGATCACATCTGCAGTGTGAGCCACTTCCATTGAACTTCACTAAAGAATTTTTTTTATTTCGCTCACTGGCATGGGACAGGGAAGATAATGTCTTTTTCCAGATCCTCAAAGTCTCTGGCACCATCTTATCTCCCAGACTTCTGGCTTATCAGCTGCTCTCTGTAATAGCTTATCAAATTGCCTTTCTAACAGGAATTAAATTTCAATTATCTAGAGCCCTTCTAGTTTCTGGTAAAGGCATCTTTGTTTCAGAGAAACACTTTCACTCCTTATCATACCCAATCTTGTCAGGTCCATTTTCCTTTAATTAATACGATTATTAGGAAATTAAAAACATTGTTCTCTTGCACACTGATTTTATTTAAACTATAACAACATTATAAGGCTTGTGCTACCATACATTTCTGGGTAAAATTGCTATTTATCACAACACATTGTGTGGAAATGTCTTGAAAAACTTCTTGTCAATCTCATTAGAAAGTCTGAGATATGAAGATATATAGGAAAGATGGAACTTAATATAACTGTAGATGTTGAAGTTTTAGAAGTTGTTACTTAAGATGCATAATTATTTGGTTCTTTTGATTGGTTAACTACTCAAAGAAGATTTTATCATTTATATATTTCATTTATATTTAATTAATCACTTTCTAGATTATGTAGCCCAAGAGTATTTAGGATGTTGATCTAAAAAACCAAAGAATAAAATATAAAAATTACAAGTGGTATGATCATTCAGAGATTCATGTTCTTGTTTCTTTGGTATTTGAACTTTTATCTTTTAGTACAAATATATAATTATATAAATTTCATAAAAATAACATCAAACAAGTCAGATTTTGAAACTTTTTTTTTTCATAATGTAGCCATAAAAAAATAGCAGCCCACTCCAGTGTTCTTGCCTGGAGAATCCCAGGGACAGGGCAGCCTGGTGGGCTGCCGTCTATGGGGTCACACAGAGTCAGACACGACTGAAGCAACTTAGCAGTAGCAGCCATATATATTGGTCACTAAGTAATCTTTTACTAAAGTGATTTATAATTTTGAATTTTGATTTATTTATAAATTTAAGATAATAAATACAGGGTTTTGAGAAAATCATATCAAATAATTTATATGTGAGGGTTTTAAATACTTGCAACTTAGCAGTAGCAGCCATATATATTGGTCACTAAGTAATCTTTTACTAAAGTGATTTATAATTTTGAATTTTGATTTATTTATAAATTTAAGATAATAAATACAGGGTTTTGAGAAAATCATATCAAATAATTTATATGTGAGGGTTTTAAATACTCTAATGAATCATTTAAACATATAATGTATGATTTTGAATTATTGTATGCTTGACTATTTCATAATATTAATTTATTGTCTACTCCCAAATCAATGCATTGCTATACCCTATTTTATCAATAATAAAGAGAATACAAAGGGGAATCAAATAAACTTTTAAAAGATTTGTTTGTTTAAAAGTAATATCCTGCTGACTATTTTATGTTTTTAATAGAGCAGTATAATGTCTTAAAAGTGACAATATATGGCTTAAAGCAAACAAACTTGCTAATTTTATTTCTTTGATATTTATTGTGCAAAAGACAGAGGTAGAACAAAATATTCGTAATTTTTTATATATTCTAGCTAGATTTTTCAGAAATTCGGGATAGCCTATACATCTTTTAGAACAGTGCTATTCACTATATGTTCATTTTAATGTGAAAATTATTTTATCTTAAATTAATTTTTAAAATATCTTTAAACATTTTGACTCCCAGAGATATGTATACATTTAAAATTTATTTTAATTTAGTTTTTACTTTTTGTCCATGCCTCGTGGCATGTGGGATCTTAATTCCCTGACCAGGGATCGAACCCTGCACCCTGCCTTGAAGCTCAGAGCCTTAACCACCAGGGAAGTCTCTGCATGCATTTTAATATCAATCATGAAACTGGCGTAAAGTCTTTTACTTTGACAGTAATTTTTCTGTACATAATTATCATTTTTTTTGAAAATGAAATAAACTTTAGCTATAGTGAGTAAATGAAACTTTAATGGCAACTTTCTTGGTGGGACTTACCTTTCAGAAAGTAAAGCAGTCGAGCTCATCTGAATGTAGTACAGTTGATATTGTTCTCTCTGAAGAAGAAATGGTCTATGAAGTGAAAAGCCAAAGCATCTTAGAAATGGTAAGACAAAAATAAATTATTTAATCATTATATTAGCAGTAAGCTAAATTTCTCTTAACCTAAATACTACTATTAAATACACTTTTAATTTAAAGAGTTTATTAATTTGACTAAGGAATACACACATGCAAATGTGTCTCTGTGTGTGCACATGCACTCATGCTCATATATATCCTAATAGAAACTTATAATAACAGTAAAAGAAAAAGTCAATGTTTGGAATGGAGAAAAGGGCCTGCCTCCTAGGGGGTCTCATGAAATAGTTAAAAGTTTTAGTTCTGAAATCAGACATACTGAGTTCAGATCCCAGCCCACCACTTACTAGCTTTTACTTACCCTCTCTGACTCATTTCCTAATACGTAAAATGAGGATAAGAATAAGATTTACTTCATGGGATTAATAGAAAGATTACATTAGTGTGTGTGTGTTCATACCTCATAGAATGGGGTCAATATTTAAAATACTCATAGGAAAACAAATGTAATAGTCATTTATTTTTATAAGCTCCATGAATATTAAGAAATATATAGGGCTTTGGTCAGTTGACTGTTATTAAACATGTAACATGCACCT
>SJXQ01002760.1:0-51019 GCA_006408695.1 Aepyceros melampus
GAAAAGTTATGACCAACCTAGATAGCATATCCAAAAGCAGAGACATTACTTTGCCGACTAAGGTCTGTCTAGTCAAGGCTATGGTTTTTCCTAGGGTCATGTATGGATGTGAGAATTGGACTGTGAAGAAGGCTGAGTGCCGAAGAATTGATGCTTTTGAACTGTGGTGTTGGAAAAGACTCTTGAGAGTCCCTTGGACTGCAAGGAGATCCAACCAGTCCATTCTGAAGGAGATCAGCCCTGGGATTTCTTTGGAAGGAATGATGCTAAAGCTGAAGCTCCAGTACTTTGGCCACCTCATGTGAAGAGTTGACTCATTGGAAAAGACTCTGATGCTGGGAGGGATTGGGGGCAGGAGGAGAAGGGGCCGACCAAGGATGAGATGGCTGGATGGCATCACAGACTCAATGGACGTGAGTCTGAGTGAACTCTGGGAGTTGGTGATGGACAGGGAGGCCTGGCGTGCTGCGATTCATGGAGTCGCAGAGAGTCGGACATGACTGAGCGACTGAAGTGAAATGAACTGAACCCACCCTCTGCTTTGTATTTTAAGTTTTTTAAACAATAGAGTTTGTACAGTTGTTTTAACTTAGTGAAAGTTGGAGAATACCCCAGTAAACCTTATTATTTTTACCTATTTTTTAAATTAAATTTTGTGGTACTCAGTGTTCTTTTCAGGAAACTCAATGACAGGTTAGTCATCAAAAGACATTTTTATTGAAAAAACTGTCCCAGCTTGGTACATCTGAGAGGACTCATGAGACCCTACAGATTCAAGTTAGGTAATGCTTTAATTTAGAGGTGAAGGATGGAGCACAGCAAGAGTGCAGGCAGGCAAGAATGACAGATCAGAGAAGAGGCCTCCCAGACTCAAGCTCCCCAGGGTACATGTTCACACACATAGCATCCCTGGCAGAACCACCAACATCTGAGGGGTATGTTAGCCTTGGCTGGAGCTCGAGACCGAAGTTCCAGAATGGATGTTTATGACCCTGGCCAGCTAACTTAGCTGATTGGGCTAGTTGCACATCATTGGTGAAATTGACTGATCTTGGCGATAGAGCTGATTTCTAAGGGAGTTTCTTTCTTTAACTCACAGACCATAAAATTGACCCCCTTTTTTTTTTGGCTGAGAGTCAAAAATGTCATCCAGGACTTCCCTGGGTGGTCCAGGGGTAAAGAATCCTCCTTACAATACAGGGGACACGGGTTGCATCCCTGGGTCGGGCGGGGCAACTAAGTCTATGGGCCACAACTACTGAAGCCTGTGCGCCCTAGAGTTTCTGCTCTGCAACAAGAGAATTCAAGGCAAGGAGAAGCCTGCACACTGCATCTAGAGAGTAGCCCCTGCTCTCTGCAACACAGAAAAGCCCTGCACACAGCATGGCCCCAAAAAACAAAAAATGTCATCCAGGAGATCGAGATAAAAATAGTTTTTCCATTCCATCTGTTGTATTGTCCATATAGTTTTATTTTTCTGAATTTGGGACCCACATTTGAGAAAGGCAAATCAGGAATATCTAGAGGATAAAAGTTCTAACCATAAGACATAAGTTTCTAGAAGCAAGCACAAGTTATAAGGAATGTTTTATATTGTCCAGGCATTATTTTTAAAGCAAATCCAACCAGAACCAACCATTAGTAGAAATTGTAACCTCTTTTAAGCAATAAGAAACATTTTAAAACAATGGTTTCAGGGTTTCCCTGGTAACTCAGTGGTAAAGAATCTGCCTGCCAATGGAGGAGACATGGGTTCATCCTCTGGTTCCGGAAGATCCCACTAACCGGTGAGCAACTAAGCCCGAACACCAAAGCTATTGAGCCTGTGCTATGCAACAAGAGTTGGCACTGCAATGAGAAGTCCCTGCTTGCCGCAATTGGAAAAAATGCCCACACAGGAAAGAAGACCCAAGACAGCCAAAAATAAGTAAGTAAATAACATTTTAAAAAATGGTTTAAGAACATGCCAGAATTAATGAGGACTAACAGAAGCTGGAATCAAGATTGCCAGGAGAAATATCAATAACCTCAGATATGCAGATGACACCACCCTTATGGCAGAAAATGAAGACGAGCTAAAAAGCCTCTTGATGAAAGTGAAAGAGGAGAGTGAAAAAGTTGGCTTAAAGCTCAACATTCAGAAAACGAAGATCATGGCATCTGGTCCCATCACTTCATGGCAAATAGATGAGGAAACAGTGGAAACAGTGTCAGACTTTATTTTTCTGGGCTCCAAAATCACTGCAGATGGTGATTGCAGCCATGAAATTAAAAGACGCTTACTCCTTGGAAGGAAAGTTATGACCAACCTAGATACCATATTGAAAAGCAGAGGCATTACTTTGCCAACAAAGGTCCGTTTAGTCAAGGCTATGGTTTTTCCTGTGGTCATGTATGGATGTGAGAGTTGGACTGTGAAGAAAGCTGAGCACCTAATAATTGATGCTTTTGAACCGTAGTGTTGGAGAAGACTCTTGAGAGTCCCTTGGACTCCAGTCCATTCTGAAGGAGATCAGCCCTGAGATTTCTTTGGAAGGAATGATACTGAAGCTGAAACTCTAATACTTTGGCCACCTCATGTGAAGAGTTGACTCATTGGAAAAGACTCTGATGTTGGGAGGGATTGGGGGCAGGAGGAGAAGGGGATGAAAGAGGATGAAATGGCTGGATGGCATCACGGACTCGATGGACGTGAGTCTGAGTGAACTCCGGGAGTTGGTGATGGACAGGGAGGCCTGGCATGCTGCGATTCCTGGGGTCGCAAAGAGTCGGACACGACTGAGCGACTGAACTGAACTGAACAGAACACTATGACAATAAAAAGACATTTTTAATAGAAAAAAAGTTCCTTTTTACTACGGCACAAAATAACTTGAGTCATTTTGCAGAAAGACAACCCACATTGTAATTTTCTTCTTTGGATAAATATTCATGTAATAATTTGTAATAAAATAACAGGTTCATTAACATGTAAGTATTTATATGTAAGTATTAAGACACATAAAGATATATAAATATACCAATAAATGATAAATGTAAAGGTTTTTAGTCTTAATATATAATTAATTTATAAGCATGTTAAATGAAATTATGTTTATTATATTGGGTTTATAACCTTAATCTTGTGCAACAATTTCTTTGATGAATAGACAAATTATATTTATTATCCTGTCTTACTATTTGTGCTTTTCTATATTTACTGTTAAGCCTGTAAAGATTACCTCTACATAAAAGGCTGTGCGTGTGTGCATGCTCAGTTTTTTCTGACTCTTTGCGACCCCAGGGACTGTAGCCTACCAGGCTCCTCTGTCCATGGGATAATCCAGGCAAGAATACTGAAGTGGGTTGCCATTTCCTACTCCAGGGGATCTTCCCGACCCAGGGATCGAACCCACATCTCCTGCATTGCCTGCACTGGCAGGCAGATTCTTTACCACTGAGCCCCATGGGAAGCCATAGCACCCATCAAAGCCTAGGAAACCAGAATAAAAACTTGTCAATACTGTGTGACTGATCAGTTTTGGTGAGCATCTATTATTTGCCTAGGGCACTTACCATCTTTGGGAGGCAATCTTCCCTCCATCTTTTGAAGTTTGTTGCTTTAATTAGTCTAGTCATGTGGTTATTACCCCGTGTGGTTATTAGAGGCTGCTACTCACCGTATTTTTCCCATTTTCCTGGCCAGTGTCAATTGGTCCAGAGTATAGGCACGTAAAAGTAGCTGTAATCAGGATCACTGCCACAAAGAGGAAGATGATCTGAGAGAATGTAACTGACAAGCAAAGAAAAGCAATGACAGGTAATGGAGAATGTCCCGCTTGTGTTTGTACCCCATGATTCAGGCATTCCCAAGGTCCATCCAACCCTTCTTGCTGCTACATGAACTAGAAGGAAGTATGTAAGAGGACTTACAAGGAGAGAGCTGTGAAACATAGGAAATATACTTGGCAAAAAAATATATCAGGGTGTTTTGTTTTCGCTTTTTTTTTAGTAGACAATATAAATATAAACAAGGTTTGAAAGATTCAGAGAATATTTTTGCGTTATATAGGATATAACCCATTACGTATGATGTTTGTTGTTGTTTAGTTGTTCATTCACGTCCAACTCTTTGCAACCCCATGGAGTACAGCCCTCCAGGCTCCTCTGTCCATGGATTTCCCAGGCAAGAATACTGGAGTGGGTTGCCATTTCCTTCTCTAAGGGATCTTCACAACCCAGGGATTGAACCAGCATCTCCTGCATTGGCAGGGGGGTTCTTCACTACTGAGTCACCAGGGAGGTCTAGGTATAATGTTACCCCTATTCAAAATTTTCTTCCTGGTTTATTCCCAGGTATTTTCAGCAAGGGCAAAAAGTAATTCTACATGATTATAACAGTAATGTTTACGCAGCTGCATTCTGACAATGCAGTGTGACAATTTCCCTGGGCATTGTTAAGAAAAGTTACACAAAACTTGGAAATCATATGGGAATATTGTTTAAAAGGGGCTTCCTAGGTAGTGCTAGTGGCAAAGAGCCCGCCTGCCAATGCAGGAGACACAGGAGACATGGGTTCGATCCATGAGTCAGGAAGATCCCCTGGAGGAGGGCATGGAAATCCACTCAGTATTCTTGCCTGGAGAATCCCATGGACAGAGGAGCCTGATGGGCTACAGTCCATAGGGTCGCGCAGTCAGGCATGACTGAAGCAACTTAGCACACGTGCATTGTTTAAAATTTTCCTCCAAGGGTTATTTAATTCTCTAGGACTCTTTACTACTTGATAAAAAAGTCTAAAGATTGAATTTATATGTTAACTTGTAGATTTCTGTTAGAAAAAGTAACTCCTCAAATTATAGTTGTATTGTTTTGTGGGACATTAACCAGTTTTGTGTCTAAACCAGCAATTTTTCCCTTAATTTTTTAAAATGTCTCTCTTCATTTTAGGGAAGTTTTCAACTATTATTTCCTCAAGTATTTTTTCATGGTCTTTCTTTTGGTCTTCTTCTGGGACTCCTATAATTCGAATGTTGGAGCATTTCATATTGTCCTGGAGGTCTCTGAGATTGTCTTCATTTCTTTTAATTCGTTTTTCATTTTTCCTTTCTGATTCATTTATTTCTACCATTCTATCTTCTATTTCATTAATCCTATCTTCTGCCTCTGATATTCTACTATTTGTAGCCTCCAGAGTGTTTCTGATCTCATTTATTGCATTATTCATTATATGTTGACTCTTTTTTATATCTTCTAGGTCCTTATTAAACCTTTCTTGCATCTTCTCAATCCTTGTCTCTAGGCTATTTATTTGTACTTCTATTTTGATTTCAAGATTTTGGATCAGTTTCACTACCATTATTCAGAATTCTTTCTCAGGTAGATTCCCTATCTCTTCCTCTTTTGCTTGGTTTGATGGGCATTTGTCCTGTTCCTTTACCTGCTGGGCATTCCTCTGTCTCTTCATCTTGGTTTTATTGCTGTGTTTGGTGTGACCTTTCTGTATTCTGGAAATTTGTGGAATTCTTTTAATTATGGAGTTCCCTCGCTGTGGGTAGGGTTGTATCAGTGGCTTGTCAAGGTTTCTTGGTTAGGGATGCTTTTGTCAGAGTTCTGTTGGGTACGGCTGGATTTCTTCTCTCTGGAGTGCATTTTTCTGATCTCATTTATTGCATTATTCATTATATATTGACTCTCTTTTATTTCTTCTAGGTCCTTATTAAACCTTTCATGCATCTTCTCTATCCTTGTCTCCAGGCTATTTATTTGTGCTTCCATTTTGATTTCAAGATTTTGGATTAATTTCACTATCATTATTCGGAATTCTTTCTCAGGTAGATTCCCTATCTGTTCCTCTTTTGCTTGGTTTGGTGGGCTTTTATACTGTTCCTTTACCTGCTGGGCATTCCTCTGTCTCTTCATCTTGGTTTTATTGCTGTGTTTGGTGTGGCTTTTCTGTATTCTGGGAATCTGTGGAATTCTCTTAATTATGGAGTTCCCTCACTGTGGGTGGGGTTGTATCAGTGGCTTGTCAAGGTTTCTTGGTTAGGGAAGCTTTTGTCTGAGTTCTGTTGGGTACGGCTGGATTTCTTCTCTCTTGAGTGCAATGAAGTGTCCAGAAATGAGTTAGGAGACGTCTATGGTTTTGGAGTAACTTGTGCTACCTGTATATTGAAGCTCAGGGGTGTGGTCCTGTGTTACTGGTGAATTTGCGTGGTATGTCTTGCTCTGGAACTTGTTGGCCCTTGGGTGGTGCTTGGTTTCAGTGTAGGTATGGAGGCATTTGATGAGCTCCTATTGATTGATGTTCCCTGGGTTCATGAGTTCTCTGATGTTCTCCGGATTTGGGCTAAAGTCTCCTGCTTCTGGGTTTCAGTTTTACTTTTACAATAGCCTCAAGGCTTCTCCATCTATATAGCACAACTGATAAAACCTTTAGGTTAAAGATGAAGAGTTTCTCCACATTGAGGGAGANCCTGGGTTCAGGAGTTCTCTGACGTTCTCAGGATTTGGGCTTAAGTCTCCTGCTTCTGGGTTTCAGTTTTACTTTTACAATAGCCTCAAGGCTTCTCCATCTATATAGCACAACTGATAAAACCTTTAGGTTAAAGATGAAGAGTTTCTCCACATTGAGGGAGACCCAGAGAGGTTCACTGAGTTACGTAGAGAAAGGGAGAGGGAGGGGGTAGTTAGAGGTGACTGGAATGAGATGAGGTGGGATCAAAAGAAGAGAGAGAGCTAGCCAGTAATCACTTCCTTATGTGCGCTCCTCCGTCTGGACCGCTCAGAGATGATCACTGAGTTATACGGGGAAGTGGAGAGGGAGGAGGTAGTCAGAGGTGGCCAGGAGGATAAATGAGGGAAATCAAAAGGGGGAGAGACAGATCCAGCCTGTAACCAGTTCTCTAAGTGTTCTTCATCATCTGGAACACACCGAGATTCACAGGGTTGGGTAGAGAAGAGAAGGGAGAGGGAGGAGAGAGAGACAACCTGCTGGGGAGAAAGAAGAGTCCAAAAGGGGAGAGAGTGGTCAAGCCAGTAATCTCACTCTCAGGTAAAATTGGGTAATGAAGATTGGGTTTTTAAATGTAAAAAATTGACAACCAATACCAAAAAGCAAAGATTAAAAATTTAAGAGTCAAGGTTGGATTTTCAAAAATACAATATTAAAGAAAAGAAAAAGAACAAGAAGAAAAAAGAAAGGGAAAAAAATCACAGAAATTATTAACTACCAACACCAACAGCCACTCAAAAAACCAAACAAAAAATTGTGTATATATGTATATATGGCATTTTTTTTTGAAAAGTGATAGTAGGTTAAAAAATTTAAATTAAAAGAGTAATAGAGGACTTGAAAATTAAAAAAAAAGGAGAAGAAAAAAATAGGAAGAAAAAACAATCAAACAAAAACATCTACCAAAAAAATAGTAATACTAAATAATAATAATAATAATAATCAAAAAAAGAAAATGGTCAAAAAAATAGTAACGACATTTCTGGGACGTTTTCTGGTGTTGTAGGCAGTGTGGGGTCACTTCTAAGGCGGTTCCCGCTGTTCAGCTTCCTCTGTTTGCTGGTCTCTTCAGTGTCCTATTTCCGCCCTAACACAGAGGGGCGGTGGCAGTCACTCTTATTATTATTATTTTTTCTTTTTTAGGCTCACTTGGTCAGTCACGCTGTGGGGAGGGAGGGATGCTGCTACCAAATAGCTCTGGCGTGTATTCGCAGTGTCTCAGCCCCGCTGGGCCTGCCCCTACACCCGGTGCACAATGCTCAGGCTCTACGTTTCTCCACCGGGGACCGTCTGAGGCCGGCCCTAGGCTGCCTGCACCTCCCTGGTCTAAGCCTCTCAGGCTCGGCGCCCAGGGAGTCGCAGACTCGATTGGGCCCGCGCTTTGTGCCCTTCCCAGGACCGAGCAGCTCAGGTGTTTGGCGAGCGCAGTCGCGCGGCTTATCGCCCTCTTCTGCTGCTCAGTTTTCCGGGTGTAACCTGGGACTCTTTGTCAGGTAAATTGTTTCACTTGGTCAGTCACGCTGTGGGGAGGGAGGGATGCTGCTAACAAATAGCTCTGGCATATATTCGCAGTGTCTCAGCCCTGCTGGGCCTGCCCCTACACCCGACACACAACGCTCAGGCTCTGCATTTCTCCGCCGGGGACCATCTGAGGCCGGCCCTAGGCTGCAATGCCCCTCCCTGGTCTGAGCCTCTCAGGCTCGGTGCCCAGGTAGTAGCAGACTCGATTCGGTCTGCACTTTGTGCCCTTCCCAGGACCGAGCAGCTCAGGTGTTTGGTGAGCGCAGTCGCGCGGCTTATCGCCCTCTTCTGCTGCTCAGTTTTCCAGGTGTAACCCGGGACTCTTTGTCAGGTAAAGTGTTATCTGTCCAGCACCCTGGGAAGTCTCAGTTAGCAAAGAAGCCTGCTTGCAGTTTGATCAGCAAAGTCCCTCCGGGGCTGCGATTGCCACGTTCCAGCCCTTACGGCTCTGGCTGCCTGTCGCTGGCGGGGGCTGGTGGGCAGCCAGCTATTTCTGTTCATCCTTTGTTCTGTGTGCGGTCCTGGCGGTGTCTTATGTTCGAGCTTTTCGTGTGGTAACTGTCCCACAGTCTGGTGTGCTAGCCCGAGTTAGTTCGCTCTGGTTACGTGCGGGCATTCCGACCCAATTCTTAAGAAGCGCTGCCGCCCGCATCTCCCGCACCTCCTTGCCCAGCCCCCACTTGCTAGTGGCGGATGCAGGTGTCTGTGTCTTATGTTCGAGCTTTTCGCGTGGTAACTGTCCCACAGTCTGGTGTGCTAGCCCGAGTTAGTTCGCTCTGGTTACGCGCGGGCGCTCCGGCCCGATTCTTAAGAAGCGCCGCCGCCCGCGTCTCCCGCGCCTCCTTGCCCAGCCCCCACTTGCTAGTGGCGGGTGCAGGCGTCTGCTCTGCCTCTCCGCCGGGAATCACCGCCGGGCTCGCAACCTGCTGGTCTCAATCACCATTCATTTTTCCTCCCTGCCATGTGCCTCCAAGACTCGCCACAGATTCGGCAGTGAGAGTGCTTCCCGGGGTTTGGAAACTTCTCTCCCTTTAAAACTTTTCCCGGGACAGGACTCCCTTCCCGGGACGGAGCTCCCTCCCCACGTCCTTTGTTTCCCTTTTCGTCTTCTGTGTTTTTCCTACCTCTTTTTGAAGACAATGTTCTGCTTTTCTGGATGCCTTATGTCCTCTGCTCACATTCAGAAGCTGCCCTGTAGAATTTACCCAGCGTTGAGATGTTCTTTTGATGAATTTGTGCCGGAGAAAGTGGTCTCTCCGTCCTATTCCTCCGCCATCTTGAAAAACCCCCAAATTTATATAGTTTTAAATGACAGTGTTACTGCAGTAAAATTATCAGTTTGAAGGCTCTCTTCCAAGTCTCTAGAACTTTCATTTCCATTATAACATGAACATGCCCATGAATAAGGATTCATAATTTAATTAGTGTTTTCTCAGGATCCTTATTTTGTTCACTGTCTGTCTTCTGAATTGTGGAAAGTCTACTTAATTTATAGCTTTGTAACTATATCAAAATTTTTAAGTATAAATGCCAGTATGCTGTTTCTGGGAATAACTCAATCACCGAGAAGTGTCCAGGAAAGAAAATGTCACCATTTCAGCTCTTGACCAGAGATTGTATAGTAACTTTGAAGTGTGCATAATATCTATTTAATTTTATCATAAATGACTATAAAAAAGGGAATAATCACCATTCAAGAGACAACATTCAACTATGTTGAGTAGTGTATTTACACCACATGTAAATCCTATTTTATCCAAAAAATATATATATAACTGCATTTTGTTCAAAATCAATTCAGTAACCACTTTTCTTAATAACTGAATGATATTTCAAAGTCATAAAGACCTACCACGTGAACCACATTTCTAACAAAATTGTGGTGATCAGCTGTCTAAAATACCTGGAAAATGAACTGACTTACGTGCATGTGTGTGCACTTAGTCAAGTCAGACTCTTTGCAACTCCAAGAACTATAGCCCGCCAGGCTCCTCTGTCCATAAAATTTTCCAGGCAAGAATACTGGGGGGCGGGGGTTTGCCATTTTCTACTCCAGGGCATCTTCCTAACCCAGGGGTCAAACCCATGTCTCATGGATTGGCAGACAGATTCTTTACCACTGTGCCACCTGGAAAGCCTCAACAGGCTTGAGAGACCTGGGATACTGAATCTAAAAAGGCAAAGGCTTGCAAGGAGGGAAACTTTCTATAATTAGAATAGTAGAAATAGTAGCAGAATAGAATAGTAGAAGTAATAGAAATAGTAGCCATGGGGTAACATTGTGACTATAGTAGCAGCTCAAAAAGAGGAACATGAAAAGCAAGTGGCAGTCATCACTTCAAAGTATGTCTGAAAGAGAGCAAAGGATATGCCCCCAAATCCCTACTTAAAGAGCATGAATTGAGTATAGAAAAGACCCAGTTCTGCTCCCAATTATTGGTACTCCTTCACTCTGCTCCATTTTCTGAGCTATTTCTTAATCCCAGTGTTCCCCTGAAGCAATTTCTAACTTTAAGAACATTTTGCCAGCTATAGAAGTTGAAAAGAGAAATATTGATAGTTTTTGTCTGCAATCAAGCAAGTCCTTAGGCAGAAATATATTTCATCTAAATTTTTCTCTTCAATACATTTTTAAAATTTTCCTTGAAACTGGACACTTTCCTTTTCAATGCACTTCTCTCCTCCCCAGTTTTATCATACACATGTAAAAGAGGATTATGGCACTCTTTACATTCTGCTTGGAAATCTTCATAGCCATATCCACAAGTTTATGAGATCCACTTCTGAATTTCCCATAGACACCAGTGTTACCAAATATCCTGCCACTTTATCATGTGTCAGTTTTCCCCAGTGTTCAATGATTTTCTCACTGTCTTTTAAGCTTCTCTTGGGCCCTTTCCACCTTCCAGTCCATAACAAATACTAAATATTTTGGGTCGCTTCATCCTATAGGTTTCATTCACATATAACTTCCTGTGCACACAGCCTGTAGCAAAAAGATAAATAAATAAGTATACACTTTTGTTGAAACATTGCCTCATGCCTTACATTTTCTAACAGGTAATTTAATTTTAGCTAGAAGCTCTCCAGCCTCTGGGTAGAACTGACTTGTGAATGTTTTCTATTACTTTCAGAAGCAATCTCAATTTTGTTCTTCAAAACCTTTCCCAAAACATGAATTATAGGTAAGCATAAAACAAAATAAATATAAACACAAGTGGAATAGTTTTATACCATGAATGTTTCAAAAACCATGTTTAATTGCCATATAGATATCCTCATATTTTACTATAGTTAATATTATTGATATTTGGAGATGTCATGTTTTGTTGTTTATTCAAATCAAGATTATTTGATATGTTGAGCCTGTTCTATACCAAAGCCCTTGATGACGCATAAGGTTGACCTGACTGTTTATTGAGCATTTTTTGTTAACACATTAAATCCTAAGGATCCATATCTAATTACAGATTACACTCTTCTTCTAGTTCCTGAAAATTTTCTGTGGTCCCATTATTCATGCAACATTTTATTCTAGCCTAATAACATCATTGTGCATTAACTTCTTCCTCATTGTGACTAGATATCAGAACTGAGTATTTCAAACTTTATTCTTCCAGTCCTCTGAATGTCCTATTCTCTTTCCATATTTGTGATAGAATTTGAAGAAACCTTAAATTATATTATTATAACATTTATTTTTATGACTTTCAAAACATATAATACACCACAATAATTGAAATATGTCTTACTATTATTTCTTCACCTACATTCTTCTAATTTTTCCACAACTTAAACTTTAAAATTAACATGTTTTAATCCAAACTCAGGCTGAGGCATGCTCCAGTTTTTCCAGTTGCTAGCAATAGACCTGTATTTATTTTTCCACCCACCCCATTCCTTCTAGTGAGGCTTCTTCAATGGCTCAGATGATAAAGAAACTGTGTGCAATGCAAGAGACCTAGGTTTGATCCCTGGGTGGGGAAGATCCCCTGGAGAAAGGTATAGCCACCTACTCCAGAATTCTTGCCTGGAGAATCCCATTGACAGAGAAGACTTGCGGGCTCATAGTCATAAAGAGTCAGAAACGATTGAGTGACTGACACGTTCATTTTCTTTTCACTCTCTATAGACCTTTATTATTACTGCTATGTCAATTCCCATTTGTCAAATGGGGAATGCAAGACTTTTCTCAGCATATGAGAGAAGGTCTTATCATTTTACAGTCTCTTCAAAGTGTCTGCATTATTACAATCATTCAGATTTAAACACATTTGGCTAAACACTCGGAATCCTCTTTGAACTCAAACTCTAACTCATAATACTGTCTTCATAAAAATTTAAGCCTTGCCAGATCCTTCATATAGCATTAATTAGTTTTCACTAAATAATAAATAATTATTAAAATTTCCATTACAATTATTATTATTAAATCAATATAGTTCAGTTCAGTCGCTCAGTCATGTCCAAATCTTTGCCACCCCGTGAATTGCAGCACGCCAGGCCTCCCTGTCCATCACCAACTCCCAGAGTCCACTCAGACTCACGCCCATCTAGTCAATGATGCCATCCAGCCATCTCATCCTCTGTCGTCCCCTTCTCCTCCTGCCCCCAATCCCTCCAAGCATCAGAGTCTTTTCCGATGAGTCAACTCTTCACATGAAGTGGCCAAAGTACTAGAGTTTCAGCTTTAGCATCATTCCTTCCAAAGAAATCCCAGGGCTGATCTTCAGAATGGACTGGTTGAATCTCCTTGCAGGCCAAGGGGCTCTCAAGAGTCTTCTCCAACACCACAGTTCAAAAGCATCAGTTCTGCAAGCTCATGGTAAAAATCTATTGAGCATAAAAAAATAATATAATACACATAAAGATGTAAATGTTTATATCTTCAAGCCTACTATTCAATAATAATCATTTGTTTATAATGCTTGTATATACTTTTGTAATGTATCTATATATATATAAGAATATATACTCAGATTTGTATGTGTGTGTGTATATATATATATATATATATATTTATATTTATAAAAGTAGGAATATAATATTCTGAGATTTGATATTTTCATTCAATATGTGCTTTTCATAATTTACTTTTGAAACATTTCCATAAATGGTATGATATAATTTAGTGTCAATCACAGCAAAGTGTGGAAAATTCTGAAAGAGATGGGGATACCAGACCACTTTACCTGCCTACTGAGAAACCTGCATTAAGGTCAAAAAGCAACAGTTAGAACTGGGCATGGAAACAGATTGGTTCAAAATTGGAAAAGATTGCTTCCTTGTCCTGGCTATTATAACAGTGTTGCAATGAACACTGAAGTACACATGTCTCTTTCAATTCTGGTTTCCTCGGTGTGTATGCCAAGCAGTGAGATTACTGGGTACATGACAGTTCTATTTCCAGTTTTTTAAGGTATCTCCACACTCTTCTTTATAGTGGCTTGTACTGGTTTGCATTCCCACCAACAGTGTAAGAGGGTTGCATTTTCTCCACACCTTCTCCAGCACTTATTGCTTGTGAACATTTGGATAGCAACCATTCTGACCAGTGTGAGATGGTACCTCATTGTGGTTTTGATTTGCATTTCTTTGATAATGAGTGATGTTGAACATCTTTTCATGTGTTTGTTAGCCATCTGTATGTCTTCTTTGGAGAAATGTCTGGCTCATTTTTTGATTGGGTTGTTTATTTTTCTGGAATTGAGCTGCATAAGTTGCTTGTATATTTTTGAAATTAATTCTTTGTCAGTTGCTTCATTTGCTATTATTTTCTCCCATCCTGAAGGCTGTCTTTCACCTTGCTTATAGTTTCCTTCATTGTGCAAAAGCTTTTAAGTTTAACTAGGTCCCATTTATTTTCTCTTTTATTTCCATTACTCTGGGAGATGGGTCATAGAGGATCTTGCTGTGATTTATGTCAGAATGCTTTTCTTATGTTTTATTCTAGGAGTTTTATAGTTTCTGGTCTTATGTTTAGATCTTTAATCCATTTTGAGTTTCTTTTTGTGTACAGTGTTAGAAAGTGTTTCATTCTTTTACAAATGGTTGACCAGTTTTCCCAGCACCACTTGTTAAAGAGAATGTCTTTTCTCCATTGTATATTCTTGCCTCCTTTGTCAAAGATAGGGTATCCATAGGTGTTTGGATTTATCTCTGGGCTTTCTATTTTGTTCCATTGATCTATATTTCTGCCTTTGTGCCAGTACCTTACTGTCTTGATGACTGTAGCTTTGTAGTAGAGCCTGAAGTCAGTCAGGTTGATTCCTCCAGTTCCATTCTTCTTTCTCAAGATTGTTTTGGCTACTCAAGGTTTTTTGTATTTCCAAAAAAATTGTGAAAGTATTTGTCCTAGTTCTGTGGAAAATACCGTTGGTAGCTTGATAGGGATTTCATTGAATCTATAGATTGCTTTGGGAAATATACTTATTTTCACTATATTGATTCTTCTGATCCATCAACATAGTATATTTCTCCATCTAAAACTAGATTGCCAGTCCAGGCTTGATGCATGAGACAGGGTGCTCAGGGCTGGTTCATTAAGGTCAGTTTTCATCCCAATTCCAAAGAAAGGCAATGCCAAAGAATGCTCAAACTACCGCACAATTGCACTCATCTCACATGCTAGTAAAGTAATGCTCAAAATTCTCCAAGCCAGACTTCAGCAGTATGTGAACCGTGAACTCCCTGATGTTCAAGCTGGTTTTAGAAAAGGCAGAGGAACCAGAGATCAAATTGCCAGCATCCGCTGGATCATGGAAAAAGCAAGAGAGTTCCAGAAAAACATCTATTTCTGCTTTATTGACTATGCCAAAGCCTTTGACTGTGTGGATCACAATAAACTGTGGAAAATTCTGAAAGAGATGGGAATACCAGACCACCTGACCTGCCTCTTGAGAAATCTGTATGCAGGTCAGGAAGCAACAGTTAGAACTGGACATGGAACAACAGACTGGTTCCAAATAGGAAAAGGAGTACGTCAAGGCTGTATATTGTCACCCTGCTTATTTAACTTATATGCAGAGTACATCATGAGAAATGCTGGACTGGAAGAAACACAAGCTGGAATCAAGATTGCTGGGAGAAATATCAATAATCTCAGATATGCAGATGACACCACCCTTATGGCAGAAAGTGAGGAGGAGCTAAAAAGCCTCTTGTTGAAAGTGAAAGAGGAGAGTGAAAAAGTTGGCTTAAAGCTCAACATTCAGAAAACGAAGATCATGGCATCTGGCCCCATCACTTCATGGGAAATAGATGGGGAAACAGTAGAAACAGTGTCAGACTTTGTTTTTTTGGGCTCCAAAATCACTGCAGATGGTGACTGCAGCCATGAAATTAAAAGGCGCTTACTCCTTGGAAGAAAAGTTATGACCAACCTAGATAGTATATTCAAAAGCAGAGACATTACTTTGCCGACTAAGGTCCGTCTAGTCAAGGCTATGGTTTTTCCTGTGGTCATGTATGGATGTGAGAGTTGGACTGTGAAGAAGGCTGAGCGCAGAAGAATTGATGCTTTTGAACTGTGGTGTTGGAGAAGACTCTTGAGAGTCCCTTGGACTGCAAGGAGATCCAACCAGTCCATTCTGAGGGAGATCAACCCTGGGATTTCTTTGGAAGGAATGATGCTAAAACTGAAGCTCCAGTACTTTGGCCACTTCATGCGAAGAGTTGACTCATTGGAAAAGACCCTGATGCTGGGAGGGATTGGGGGCAGGAGGAGAAAGGGACGACCGAGGATGAGATGGCTGGATGGCATCATGGACTCAGTGGACGTGAGTCTGAGTGAACTCCGAGAGTTGGTGATGGACAGGGAGGCCTGGCGTGCTTCGATTCATGGGTTCGCAAAGAGTCGGACACGACTGGACTGAACTGAGGGTTGGGATGGAGAGAGAGGTGGGAGGAGGATTCAAGATGGGGAATATATGTACACCCATGGCTGATTCATGTCAATGTATGGTAAAAACCATATAATATTGTAAAGTAATTACCTTCAATTGCTGCTGCTGCTGCTGCTGCTGCTGCTGCTAAGTCGCTTCAGTCATGTCTGACTCTGTGCGACCCGATAGACGGCAGCCTATCAGGCTCCTCCGTCCCTGGGATTCTCTAGGCAAGAACACTGGAGTGGGTTGCCATTTCCTTCTCCAATGCATGAGAGTGAAAAGTGAAAGTGAAAGTTTCTCAGTTGTGCCCGACCCTTAGCGACCCCATGGACTGCAGCCCATCAGGCTCCTCCATCCATGGGAGTTTTCCAGACAAGAGTACTGGAGTAGGGTGCCACTGCCTTCTCTGAATTACCTTCAATTAAAATAAATTAAAAAACAAAATTGGGAAAGGAGTAGGTCAAGGCTGTATATCGTCACTTTGCTTATTTAAATAATATGCAGAATACATTATGTGAAATTCCGGGCTGAATGAAACTCAAGTTGGAAGCAAGATTCCAGGGAGAAGTAGCAATGACCTCAGATATGCAAATAACACCACACTTATGCAGAAAGTGAAGAGGAGCTAAAAAGCTTGATGAAAGTGAAAGAGGAGAGTGAAAAATCTGGCTTAAAACTTAACACTCAAAATATGAAATCATGGCATCCAGTCCTATCACTTCATGGTAAATAGATGGGGAAGCAATGGAAATAGTGACAGACTTTATTTTCTTGGGTACCAAAATACTGAGGATGGTGACTGAAGTCATGAAATTAAAAGATGCTTGCTCCTTGGAAGAAAGGCTTTAACAAACCTAGATAGCATATTAAAAAGCAGAGACATACTTTGCTGACAAAGGTCCGTATAGTCAAAGTTACAGTTTTTCTAGTAGTCAAGTACAGTTTTTAGAGTTGGTCCATAAAGATGGTTTGAGCACTGAAGAATTGAGGCTTTTGAACTGTGGTGTTGGAGAAGACTCTTGAGAGTCTCTTGGTCTGCAAGGAAATCAAACCAGACAATCCTAAGGGAAATCAACCCTGAAAACTCATTGGAAAGACTGATGCTAAAGCTAAATTTCTGATACTCTGGCCACCTGATGCAAAGAGTTAACTCATTAGGAAAAACCTGATGCTTGGAAAGATTGAGGGCACGAGGAGAAGGGGGCAACAGGGGATGAGACGGTTGGATGGCATCATTGACTCAATGGATATGAGTTTGAGCAAACTCTCGGACATGGTGAAAGACAGGGAGGCCTGCCATGCTACAGTCCATGGGGTCACAAAGGCTCAGACATGACTGAGCAACTTAACAACATCAACAATAATTTAGCCTATAATTGATGAACATCTCAATATTTCTAGTGCTTATTATAAACTGATCAACCAAGATCTTTGTAGAGACATTTTTGTGAACATATGTAATTCTATTAAAGTTGTAGACAGAAAACTGTTCATATATACATTTCAAAGTAAATGAGAGGGCTTCCTTGGGAGCTCAGTGCTAAAGAATCAGCCTGCCAATACAGTAGACATGAGTTTGATCTCTGATCTGGGAAGATCCCACATGCCATGGAACAATTAAGCCCATGCACCAGGATGATTGAGACTGTGCTCTAGAGCTCATGAACCACAACTACTGAAATCATCGCAGCCTACAGCCCATGGTCTGCACCAAGAGAGGTCACAACAATGAGAAGTCCATGCACTGAAACTAGAGTATAGCCCCCCACTCACCACAACTAAAGGCCACACAGCAATGAAGATCAAACACAGCAAAAAAAAGTGAATGGGTAACAAATTGTCTCTGAGTATCTGAGCAGGTGCAGTCACTTTGCATTGTCCAAACAGTGTATAAGAGTACCTGTGATACACAATCTTCTAATTCTGACTATCATCAAATATTTTGCACTAGATAATAGAATTTTAAAAAATGGAACTTTGATTTATTTGTATTTCTCTATGGAGAAAGTTGGGAATCTTTATGGTTGTTTTACATGATTTTTTTTTTCCAATGAACAATATAGGTTCATGTCCTCAAGTCAAATTTTTCAATTATATATTAGGCTGTCTCACTATTTTATAAAGCTCGTGGCATATAAGGGAAATTAACCCTAACTCTAAGAGCTCTTTGTTATAAATAACTACAGTACTGTATTAAACAATACCCAGCTGTGGATGTGATTGATGATAGAAGCAAGTTCCGATGCTGTAAAGAGCAATATTGCATAGGAACCTGGAATGTCAGGTCCATGAATCAAGGCAAATTGGAAGTGATCAAACAAAAGATGGCAAGAGTGAATGTTGACATTCTAGGAATCAGCAAACTACGATGGACTGGAATGGGTGAATTTAACTCAGATGGCCATTATATCTACTACTGCAAAAAGGAACCCCTCAGAAGAAATGGAGTAGCCATCATGGTCAACAAAAGAGTCTGAAATGCAGTACTTGGATGCAATCTTAAAAATGACAGAATGATCTCTGTTCGTTTCCAAGGCAAAATATTCAATATCACGTAATCCAAGTCAATGCCTCAACCAGTAACGCTGAAGACGTTGAAGTTGAATGGTCCTATGAAGACATACAAGATCTTTTAGAATTAACACCCCAAAAAGATGTCCTTTTCATTATAAGGGACTGGAATGCAGAATGAAGCAGGACAAAGACTAATAGAGTTTTACCAAGAAAATGCATTGGTCGTAGCAAACACCCTCTTTCAACAACACAAGAGAAGACTGTACACATGGACATCACCAAATGGTAAACACCAAAATCAGACTGATTATATTCTTTACAACCAAAGATGGAGAAGCTCTATACAGTCAACAAAAACAAGACCAGGAGCTGACTGTGGCTCAGATACTGAGGTCCTTATTATCAAATTCAGACTAAAGTGAAGAAAGTAGGGGAAATTGCTAGACCATCTAGGTATGACCTAAATCAAATCCCTTATGATTATACAGTGGAAGTGAGAAATAGATTTAAGGGCCTAGATCTGATAGATAGAGTGCCTGATGACCTACGGAATGAGATTCATGACACTGTACAGGAGACAGAGATCAAGAACACTCCCATGGAAAATAAATGCAGAAGAGCAAAATGGCTGTCTGGGGACGCCTTACAAATAGCTGTGAAAAGAAAAGAGGTTGAAAACAAAGGAGAAAAGGAAAGATATAAGCATTTGAATGCAGAGTTCCAAAAAATAGCAAGAAGAGATAAGAAAGCCTTCCTCAGTGATCAATGCAAAGAAATAGAGGGTAAAAACAGAATGGGAAAGACTAGAGACTTCTTCAAGAAAATGAGAGATACCAAGGGAACATTACATGCAAAGATGGGCTCGATAAAGGACAGAAATGGTACGGACCTAACAGAAGCAAAAGATATTAAGAAGAGGTAGCAAGAATACACAGAAGAACTGTACAAAAAAGATCTTCATGACCCAGATAATCACAATGGTGTGATCACTCATCTAGAGCCAGACATCCTCGAATGTGAAGTCAAGTGGGCCTTAGAAAGCATCACTATGAACAAAGCTAGTGGAGGTGATGGAATTCCAGTTGAGCTATTTCAAATCCTGAAAGATGATGCTGTGAAAGTGCTACACTCAATATGCCAGCAAATGTGGAAAACTCAGGAGTGGCCACAGGACTGGAAAAGGTCAGTTTTCATTCCAATCTCAAAGAAAGGCAATGCCAAAGAATGCTCAAACTACTGCACAATTGCACTCATCTCACATACTAGTAAACTAATGCTCAAAATTCTCCAAGTCAGGCTTCAGTGATACGCGAACCATGAACTCTCTGATGTTCAAACTGGTTTTACAAAAGGCAGAGGAACCAGAGATCAAATTACCAACATCCGCTGGATCACGGGAAAAGCAATAGAGTTCCAGAAACACCTCTATTTCTGCTTATTCACTACGCCAAAGCCTTTGACTGTGTGGATCACAATAAACTGTGGAAAATTCTGAAAGAGATGGGAATATCAGACCACTTGACCTGCCTCTTGAGAAATCTGTATGCAGATCAGGAAGCAACAGTTAGAACTGGACATGGAACAACAGACTGGTTCCAGATTGGAAAAGGAGTACATCAAGGCTGCATATTGCCAGCCTGCTTATTTAACTTCTCTGCAGAGTACATCATGAGAAATGCTGGACTGGAAGAAACACAAGCTGGAATCAAGATTGCTGGGAGAAATATCAATAACCTCAGATATGCAGATGACACCACCCTTATGGCAGAAAGTGAGGAGGAGCTAAAAAGCCTCTTGTTGAAAGTGAAAGAGGAGAGTGAAAAAGTTGGCTTAAAGCTCAACATTCAGAAAACGAAGATCATGGCATCTGGCCCCATCACTTCATGGGAAATAGATGGGGAAACAGTAGAAACAGTGTCAGACTTTGTTTTTTTGGGCTCCAAAATCACTGCAGATGGTGACTGCAGCCATGAAATTAAAAGACGCTTACTCCTTGGAAGAAAAGTTATGACCAACCTAGATAGTATATTCAAAAGCAGAGACATTACTTTGCCGACTAAGGTCCGTCTAGTCAAGGCTATGGTTTTTCCTGTGGTCATGTATGGATGTGAGAGTTGGACTGTGAAGAAGGCTGAGCGCCGAAGAATTGATGCTTTTGAACTGTGGTGTTGGAGAAGACTCTTGAGAGTCCCTTGGACTGCAAGGAGATCCAACCAGTCCATTCTGAAGGAGATCAACCCTGGGATTTCTTTGGAAGGAATGATGCTAAAACTGAAGCTCCAGTACTTTGGGCACCTTATGCGAAGAGTTGACTCATTGGAAAAGACCCTGATGCTGGGAGGGATTGGGGGCAGGAGGAGAAAGGGACGACCGAGGATGAGATGGCTGGATGGCATCATATTGGGGGCAGGAGGAGAAAGGGACGACCGAGGATGAGATAGCTGGATGGCATCACAGACTCAATGGACGTGAATCTGAGTGAACTCCGGGAGTTGGTGATGGACAGGGAGGCCTGGCGTACTGCGATTCATGGGGTCGCAAAGAGTCGGACACGACTGCGCGACTGAACTGAACTGAACTGCAGAGAACATCATGAGAAACGCTGGACTGGAAGAAACACAAGCTGGAATCAAGATTGCTGGGAGAAATATCAATAACCTCAGATATGCAGAGGACACCACCCTTATGGCAGAAAGTGAAGAAGAACTAAAAAGCCTCTTGATGAAAGTGAAAGAGGAGAGTGAAAAAGTTGGCTTAAAGCTCAACGTTCAGAAAACAAAGATCATGGCATCCAGTCCCATCACTTCATGGGAAATACATGGGGGAAACAGTGGAAAGTGTCAGACTTTATTTTTGGGGGCTCCAAAATCAGTGCAGATGGTGACTGCAGCCATGAAATTAAACGACGCTTACTCCTTAGAAAAGTTATGACCAACCTAGATAGCATATTCAAAAGCAGAGACATTACTTTGCCAACAAATGTCCGTCTAGTCAAGGCTATGGTTTTTCCTGTGGTCATGTATGGATATGAGAGTTGGACTGTGAAGAAGGCTGAGCACCAAAGAATTGATGCTTTTGAACTTTGGTGTTGAAGAAGACTCTTGAGGGTCCCTTGGACTGCAAGGAGATCCAACCAGTCCATTCTGAAGGAGTTTAGCCCTGGGATTTCTTTGGAAGGAATGATGCTAAAGCTGAAACTCCAGTACTTTGGCCACCTCATGCGAAGAGTTGACTCATTGGAAAAGACTCTGATGCTGGGAGGGCTTGGGAGCAGGAGGAGAAGGGGATGACCGAGGATGAGATGGCTGCATGGCATCACTGATTCAATGAAGGTGATTCTGAGTGAACTCCTGGAGTTCGTAATGGACAGGGAGGCCTGGTGTGCTGCAATTCATGAGGTCGCAAAGAGTTGGACATGACTGAGTGACTGAACTGAACTGAACTGAGCTTTGTTTATGATCCTTTATCTATATTTGCCTCCAAAACTTCTCCATTCCATGATAATTATAAAAGCCTCTTGATGAAGGTGAAAGAGGAGAGTGAAAAAGCTGACTTAAAACTGTATATTCAGAAAAGGAGGATCACGGCATCCAGTCCCAACACTTCATGGCAAATAGATGGGAAAAAATTGGAAACAGCGACAGACTTTATTTTCTTGAGTTCCAAAATGCTGTAGATGGTGACTGCACCATGAAACTAAAAGAAACTTGCTCCTTGGAGGAAAAGCAATGACAAACCTAGACAGCATATTAAAAACCAGAGACATTACTTTGCCGAAAAAAGTCCATATAGTCAAAGCTCTGGTTTCCAGTAGTCATATATGGATGTGAGAGCTGGATGATAAAAAAGGCTGAATCCTGAAGAACTACTGCCTTCTAACTGTGGTGCTAAAGAAGACTCTTGAGAGTCCCTTGGTTAGCAAGGAGATCAAACCAGTCAATCCTAAAGGAAATCAACCCTGAATATTCATTGGAAGGACTGATGCTAGAGCTGGAGCTCCAATACTTTGGCCACCTGATGTGTAGCACTGACTCATTGGAAAAGACCCTGATGATTGGAAAGATTGAGGGCAGGAGGAGAAGGGAAAGACAGAGCATGAAATGGTTGAATGCCATCACCAATTCAATGGACATAAGTCTGTACAAACTCCAGGAGATGATGAAGGACAGGGAATGCTGGAGTATGCAGTCCATGTTCACAAAGAATCGGATGCAAATGAGCAACAATAGCAACCTGCTTATTACTTTATTTGGCTGTTGCTCAGAGATATAATGATTTTTTTTCTTTTTTTATAATGATTATTTTAACATTATTTCTTAATTAAATTGAAATATATTTAACATAAGCAGTGAGATGAAAATATGGTTTATTTTTTGACAAAACTGATAGGCAGTTATTCTAACACAATTTATTGAGTAATCTCTTACTACATTAATTAAAAAAAAAACTTCATTATAACTAAATTTCTCTGTGAATGTGTTCTTCTGTTTTTTGATCTTTTTTAAACTTACTACATTACTGGATAAGTTATTATTGCTTGTGTGCTGTGCTTAATTGTTCAGTCGTGTCTGGCTCTTGGCGAACCTATGGACTATAGCCTGCCAGGTTCCTCGGTTCATTGGGATTCTCCAGGCAAGAATACTGGAATGGGTTACCATACCTTCCTCTAAGGGATCTTCACAACCCAGGGATAGAACCCAGATCTCCCACATTGTAGGAGGATTCTTTATCATCTGAGCCACCAGAAAACCATAATATAGATTAAACAAATTCTAATATTTACCTTTGTTTTTTGATATTTTCTGTTCATATTGTTTAATTTTTCAAGTAAAATTTTCAACTTTGAATGTCCTCTCTTCACATTGCTTACTTCCAAAACCCTGTTGGTGCTTTGAACCCAGTTGCATTAAATTCACAGATTAAATTTATTTACAAGTCAAATAACATATTTAAATCGTGAGGACGTCTTCTCCAAGAACAAGATACTGTTTTCTGTGTATTTGAGTCACTTTCATGAAATAGCATATCTATATCTCTATATCTCCTCATTCTGTAGGAAAACTGAGCATTTTACCAAAATGGCTTTCTTTGACTCACTCAGATGAATATATTCATCTCTTCTTCCTTTGCTTCTTTTGAACATAGAGCTGTATCTGTTCAGTTCAGTCTCTCAGTAGTGTCCGACTCTTTGCAACCCCATGAATCACAGCATGCCAGGCCTCCCTGTCCATCACCAACTCCCAGAGTTCACTCAGACTCACGTCCATCAAGTCAGTGATGCCATCCAGCCATCTCATCCTCAGTCGTCCCCTTCTCCTCCTGCCCCCAATCCCTCCCAGCATCAGAGTCTTTTCCAATGAGTCAACTCTTCACATGAGGTGGCCAAAGTACTGGAGTTTCAGCTTTAGCATCATTCCTTCCAAAGAAATCCCACGGCTGAACTCCTTCAGAATGGACTGGTTGGATCTCCTTGCAGTCCAAGGGACTCTCAAGAGTCTTCTCCAATACCACAGTTCAAAAGCATCAATTCTTTGGTGCTCAGCCTTCTTCACAGTCCAACTCTCACATCCATACACGACCACAGGAAAAACCATAGCCTTGACTAGACGGACCTTAATCGGCAAAGTAATGTCTCTGCTTTTCAATATGCTATCATCTATGTTGGTCATAACTTTTCTGCCAAGGAGTAAGCATCTTTTAATATCATGGCTACAGTCACCATCTGCAGTGATTTTGGAGCCCAAAAAAATAAATCTGACACTTTCCGCTGTTTCCCCCATGTATTTCCCATGAAGTGATGGGACCAGATGCCATGATCTTCGTTTTCTGAATGTTGAGCTTCAAGCCAACTTTTTACTCTCCTCTTTCATTTTCATCAAGAGGCTTTTTAGATCCTTTCACTTTCTGCCATAAGGGTGATTTCATCTTTATATCTGAGGTTATTGATATTTCTCCCAGCAATCTTGATTCCAGCTTGTGTTTCTTCCAGTCCAGCGTTTCTCATGATGTTCTCTGCATAGAAGTTAAATAAGCAGGGTGACAATATACTTTCATATAAATTGAAACATCAGTTCTTAATTTGAGATATTCATAAGCATGCTTTTTATTTAATCTCATTCTCATGTTCCTTAAGTGAAATATTTACACTGCAGCTCTGTGTAATTTTTTTTTGTAGCCATTACAGCATATTTACTTACAGCAGAGATGTTCAATATTTAATGCTGAATGAAGCTGAGTTCCCAAGAATTTGATATGGTGTTGGAGAACTCTTGAGAGTCTCTTAGACTGCAAGGAGATCAAACCAGTCAATCCTACAGGAAATCGATCTTGAATATTCATTGGAAGAACTGATGCTGAAGCTGAAATGCCAATACTTTGGCCACCTGAAGCAAAGAACTGACTCCTTAGAAAAGACTCTGATGCTGCAGAAGATTGAATGAAGGAGGAGAAGGGGACAAAATAGAACTAGATAGCTGGATGGCATCACTGATTCAATGTTCATGAGTTTGAGCAAACTTTGGGAATTAATGACTGTCAGGGAAGCCTGGCTTGTTGCAGTCCATGAGGTTGCAAAGAGTCAAATATGACTGAGTGACTGAATTCAATTGAACTGAACTTGAGATAATTATACATTAAATTTCTAGATAGTTCAGTTCAGTCCAGTCACTCAGTCATGTCCGACTTTTTGCAACCCCATGGACTGCAGCACACCAGGCCTGCCTGTCCATAACCAACTCCCAGAGCCAACTCTAACTCATATCCATTGAGTCAGTGATGAGATCCAACCATCTCATCCACTGTCATCCACTTCGCCTCCTGCCTTCAATCTTTCCCAGCATCAGGGTCTTTTCAAATCATTCAGTTCTTCACATCGGTGGCCAAAGTGTTGAAGTTTCAGCTTTGGCATCAGTCCTTCCAATGAGTATTCAAGACTGGTTTTCTTTAGGATGGATTTGTTGGATCCCCTTGCAGTCCAAGGAACTCTCAAGCATCTTCTCCAACACCACAGTTGAGAAACATCAATTCTTCAGCACTCAGCTTTATTTATAATCTAATTCTCACATCCATACATGACTACTGGAAAAACCACAGCTTTGACTAGAGAGACCTTTGTTGGCAAAGTAATGTCTCTTTTTTTTATATATGCTGTCTAGGTTGGACATAACTTCTCTTCCAAGAGCAAACATCTTTTAACTTTATGGCTGCAGTCACCATCTGCAGTGATTTTCGAGCACAAGGAAATAAAGTCTGTCACTGTTTCCATTGCTTCCCCATGCCATGAAGTGATGGGACTGGATGCCATGATCTAAGTTTTCTGAGGGTTGAGTTTTAAGCCAATTTTTTTATCCTCCTCTTTCACCTTCATCAAAGAAAGAATGCAGATGGAGCCAAAGCAACAACACCATGCAGTTGTGGATATGACTAGTGATGGAAGTAAAGTCTAATGCTGTAAAGAGCAATATTGCATAGGAACCTGGAATGTCAGGTCCATGAATCAAGGCAAATTGGAAGTGGTCAAACAGGAGATGGCAAGGGTGAACATCGACATTTTAGGAATCAGCAAACTAAAATGGACTGGAATGGATGAATTTAATTCAGATGACCATTATATCTGCTACTGTGGGCAAGAATCCCTTAGAAAAAATGGAGTAGCCATCACAGTCAACAAAAGAGTCTGAAATGCAGTAGTTAGATGCAATCTCAAAAATGACAGAATGATCTCTGTTTGTTTCCAAGGCAAACCATTCCATGTCACATAATCCAAGTCTATGCCCTGATCAGTAATGCTGAAGAAACTGACATTGAACAGTTCTATGGAGACCTACAAGACCTTTTAGAACTAAAACCCCAAAAGATATCCTTTTCATTAAAGGGGACTGGGATGCAAAAGTAAGAGTCAAGAAACACCTGGAGTAACAGGTAAATTTGGCCTTGGAGTACAGAATGAAGCAGGGAAAAGGATAACACAGTTTTGCCAAGAGAACACACTGGTCATAGCAAACACCCTCTTCCAACAACACAAGAGAAGACTCTACACATGGATATCACCAGATGGTCAGTACCGAAATCAGATTGATTATATTTTTTTGCAACCAAAGATGGAGAAGCTCTATACAGTCAGCAAAAACAAGACCAGGAGCTGTCTGTGGCTCAGATCGTGAACTCCTTACTGTCAAATTCTGACTTCAATTGAAGAAAGTAAGGAAAACCACAAAACCATTCAGGTATGACCTAAATCAAATCCCTTATGATTACACAGTGGAAGTGAGAAATAGACTCAAGGGATTAGATTTTATAGACAGAGTACCTGAAGAACTATGGGCAGAGGTGCATGACATTGTACAGGAGTCAGGGATCAAGATCATCCCCAATAAAAAGTCCTAGATGGGATTATGGCAAAATCTAACTCATTACCTTGTGTTGGCCTTTATCTTTCCACCAATAAACTGCTTGTCTTCTTAGGAAAGGCTGATGCCCACAGTTAACAGAGTAATTCTGGTTCCTCAAACATGTTCTGTCTGGCAATCTTCTCTTTCCCTTCTTCTTACTTCCCTCTGTTTTCTTCATATCAATCTGATCAAATATACACTTATGCAGGACACAAGCAATTGGTCTCTAATCCCATCCCTAATCTGAATCAGCCTTTACTTGCTTTAGTCCATCAATGCTTTTGAACTGTGATGTTGGAGAAGATTCTTGAGAGTCCCTTGGACTGCAAGGAGATCCAACCAGTCCATCCTAAAGGAGATCAGTCCTGGGTGTTCATTCGAAGGACTGATGTTGAAGCTGAAGCTCCAATATTTTGGCCACCTGATACGGAGAGCTGACTCATTTGAAAAGACCCTGGTGCTGGGAAAGATTGAAGGCAGGAGGAGAAAGGGAGGACAGAGGATGAGATGGTTGGATGACATCACCATTCAATGGACATGAGTTTGGGTAAACTCTGGGAGTTGCTGATGGACAGAGAGGTTTAGCATGCTGCAGTCCATGGGGTTGCAAAAAGTTGGACACAACTGAATGACTGAACTGAACTGAACATTGTAATCCAAAATGATGCTTTCCAACATTGTTTCCCCCTTGCATTACTACTAATCTAAGTCAGAACCAAAACAAAGTCCACTAATTTTCTAATCTTGTTTTCATTTTTTAACCTTGATTCTATAAGAATCAATGCATATTAATTTGTATAATGTTTTATAAGTTAAAATACTTATTCTTCAATTAAGCTATACTACATCATAAT
Source organism: Aepyceros melampus (assembly GCA_006408695.1). Lineage (NCBI taxonomy): Eukaryota > Metazoa > Chordata > Mammalia > Artiodactyla > Bovidae > Aepyceros > Aepyceros melampus. The sequence goes on from SJXQ01002760.1 coordinate 27,659, forward strand.
ATTTCAGTGTAGCATATTCCTTGATTTCTTGAGATTAATACCTGTATCATTTGTATCAGTGCTTTTTTTTCATTTTAATAATAAAACCTATATGGTCAAATTGCTTTCCAAAGTTTAATTTTAGAAGTGTCCCAATCATTTTAGAATGACATTGTTTTATTTCTTTCTACATAGTTGATTTTTTTAAAAAAATCTTTATTTTAAAAGTTGCAAAATGTTTCTTACTTTCACTTAGTAGCTTGGACTTCTAAGCACCATCCATTCTGTCTTCCATATTATTGTGCCCTACCCAAAGTTGCCCCCCCTCAAAAAAAAACAGAATATTTTGGACCTTGATACCAGGGTCATGCAACTACACTGGCATGCAACTTTTGCTTAGAAGAAAATCATGTCTGATTTATTAGTGTTCAACTGCTACACTTGAAAGTTTTAGTTTTGAACAAGAGGCCCTGATTTTTTTTTCCCCCCTTGGAGGTCTAAATACCTCAATTTCATTAGAACCATGCCTATCTAGATGAATACCTCTAGTTATTCTCTGAAATAAGTGATTCTTATTCCCCCTATGAAAGAGGATGTAGTGCCAGAAACCTGCCCTTTTCTTGTTGCATGGCATCCTTGAAAGTAAATATTATACATTTTATAATCCCAATATAAAATTTATTTGACAATTAACTGGCATAAGATATCAAACAATAAAAATACTTTTTATTCCTTGCTTAAAACTCACAAACATTTGAACATATTTTAGTTGCTCTGTAGTTATACCTAGAATAGCTACATTGCTTCTAAAATCTTATAATTTCTCTATACCAATAAATGTTATTGAGTCTCTAATGTAACTTAACCTGTGGAAAATTCTTAAGGAGATGGGAATTGCAGACCACCTGATCTGCCTCCTGAGAAATATATATGCAGGTAAAGAAACAACAGTTAAAAGTAGACATGGAACAACAGACTGGTTCCAAATCAGGATAGTACGTCAAGGCTATATATTGTTACCCTTCTTATTTCACCTATATGCAGAGTACCTCATGAGAAATGCTGGGCTGGATGAAGCACAAGTTGGAATCAAGATTGCCTGGAGAAATATCAATAACCTCAGATATGCAGATGGCATCACCCTAATGGCAAAAAGCAAAGAAGAACTAAAGAGCCTCTTTGATGAAAGTGAAAAAGGTGAGTGAAAAATTGGCTTAAAATTCAACATTCAGAAAACGAAGATCATGGCATCCGGTCCCATCACTTCATGGCAAATAGATGGAGAAACAATGGAAACAGACTTTATTTTCTTGGACTCCAAAATCACTGTAGATGGTGACTGCAGCCATGAAATTAAAAGAGGCTTGCTCCTTGGAAGAAAAGCTATGACAAAACTCGACTGCATATTAAAAAGCAGAGACATTACTTTGCCAACAAATGTCCCTCTAGTTAAAGCTATGGTTTTTCCAGTAGTCATGTATGGATGTGATAATTGGACTATAAAGAAAGCTGAGTGCCAAAGAATTGATGCTTTTCAACTGTGGTGTTGAAGAAGACTCTTGAGAGTCCCTTGGACTGCAAGGAGATCCAAGAAGTCAGTCTTAAAGGAAATCAGTCCTGAATAGTCACTGGAAGGACTGATGCTGAAGCTGACACTCCAATACTTTGGCTATCTGATGTAAAGAACTGACACATTGCAAAAGACCCTGATCCTGGGAAAAACTGAAGACAGGAGGAGAGGGGATGACAGAGGATGAGAAGGTTGGATGGCATCACCAACTCGATGGACATGAGTTAGAGTAAGCTCTGGGAGTTGGAGATGGGCAGGGAAGCCTTGTGTGCTGCAGTCCATGGGGTTGCAAAGAGTAGGACGTGGCTGATCGACTGAACTGAATGTAACCTGATTGACTTACCATTTGATCCTTAAGATTTGCTATCTATCTGTATATAGATATATGTTATTTAACATAATGTAATATATGATTATATCAACTTGTTCTACATTGGGCTTCCCAGGTGACACTAGTGATAACTCGCCTGCCAGTGCAAGAGACTAAATAGGCATAGGTTCAATCCCTGGTTCAGGAAGATCCCCCCCAAGAAGAGCATGCCAACCCACTTCAGTATTCTCATCTGGAGAACACCATGGAAAGAAGAGCCTTGAGGGCTACAGTCCATAGGGTTGCAAAGAGTCAGACATGACTGACGTGACTTAACACACACACACGTTCTACATTAATTTATCTAATTAATCAATCTGCTTTAAAGTAATTTTTATCAAAACTTCTGCCTGATCCCACAGAACCATCAAGATTAAAGAAAATATAATGCTGAAATAAATTATTTATACAAATTAAGTAAGAAGATAAATGACCACATATTCTTTCAAATGTATTTGTTCTTTCTGAGAAATATTTGTTTCTTCTAACAAATTTATGTAATAACTTAACCTAAAAATAATTAGAAATGTACTCTGAGTGTCCACTATTTAGGGTATCAGCAAACTCTTAAAATAAGAAAAGAGATATGTTGCAATGAGATCTCAAAATTGTAGCTTACATAGTAACTAATCTTTGAATTACTTAGTAATATCAAGTATAATTATCAAGTAATTTGTAGGAACATGTAATTCCCTTGTAATTATAGAGCTATTACAGATGCCCTACAAAATAGGATATTAGTACAGCCTTCCCAATCTAGAATCATTGCCTTCTTTTAACATTCACTGACTGCGATACTCATGAATGAAACATCTGACTTTAAGTGAAAAGCTCCAGATGCATTATGTACAATAGCTATTCTTTCAATCAAAAGTATGGTTTATTTTCATCATATGTAAAAATAGATCCCTCCTCCCATTGACTATAAAAAGCATTCTGAATTGCTTTACTCCATGTACAATTATTATATGGAAAATGTCACAAATACACAAAAGTGACTTAAAATCTTATACTTAGTCTTACCTTTCTCAAACAAAATCTGCTGTGTGTTCACTCTTAAAATTCTCTCTTATCAAAGAATATTTGGAACTGAGTGATTCAGTGTATTTTGCAGAAACCTGCAAATAAGTGAATATATTTTCAGTAACTACTTCTAATAAGACTGGCAATAATGTGAAATAAAGAAAAACAAATGATAGCACTTTGAAAAAAAGTAGACATAAGCTTTTTGTTTATAAGATTGATTTCCATATATGTGCTACCTGTTCACTGAAGTCATAGTCTATCACAGTGCTTGGCATTATGTGGGGGACCCAACTCTACCTCCTTCATTTCATGTGGCCCTGTGTCTGAAGATTGAGATTACTGAGACTGGAAGACATCACAACTATTATAATGTCAGCTCATTTCTCATTGTTCTGATTATCAACTCTCTCTCCTTTGACCAATAGAAATTTTACTTATTTTTCTGTGAACTAAGCTATATGTTTCAAAATTTATTCAGGTCCTTGAATTAGCCACAATGCTTGATACATAAGCCTGTGCATTGATCCTATACATTAAATAGTGTACAAAAACAAGTATGTGGATTATGATTAAAAAAAAAAAAGAATCTCTAGCCCAGTTGGTTCCCTGATCAGTATTCACAAATCCAGACTCTTTTTAAACTTTGCACAGATCTTTATTTGACCCTAATATAGGGCATCTGATAAAATTTCTTATTTCTTGCCAAAGTCAAATTTTATTTCATAACCTCTGCTACCTCTTTTTTCCATTATTAACACATACTTTTATTTGTATTTGTTTTGAAATATAACATTGTGTACATTTTCATATGACACGTGATTTTATATATTTATGTTTTAATATGATTGCATTGTGGACATAATTAATACCTCATAACTTTACATATTTTTTTTCTTTTTTATAATAGGATCTAGTCAGACTTTCCTTGTGGCTCAGCTGGTAAAGAATCTGCGTGCAATGAGGGAGACCTTGGTTCAATCCCTGGATTGGGAAGATCCCCTGGAGAAGGGAAAGGCTACACACTCCAGTATTCTGGCCTTAAGTTTAATAATTATAATATAATATTGTTTATATTCACTGCACTGTGCATTAGATCTCCAGAACTTGTATGTCTACTGGTTATAAATTTATACCTAGCGGGATGGAGTGGGGTAGAGGTAGGGGGAAGGTTCAGGAGGGAGGGAACATATGTGTACTTGTGGCTGATTCACATTGTTGTTTGGCAGAAACCAACACAATTTTCTAAAGCAATTATCCTCCAATTAAAAATAAAATTTAAAAATTGTCATGTCCTAAATTCTTGATTTGTAATCTACATTCATTTAAGTAATAACTAGTTCTTCCCTGGTGGCTCAGATGGTAAAGGAACTACCTGCAATGTGGGAGACCTGAGTTCCATAGCTGGATTAGGAAGATCCCCTGTAGGAGGGCATGTCAATCCATTCCACCATTCTTGCCTAGAAAATCCTATGGACAGTGGAGCCTGGCAGGCTACAGTCCATGGGGTCATAAAGAGTCAGACACGACTGAGCAACTAAGCACAGCACAGTTCTTATACCAGCTTTTCAATGAAATCTGTGTCTTATTTTAATTATCATTGCTTTCATTTTTGAATTTCAGTTTATATGATCTAATATCAATGAAGTAAACTACAAGACCTGATATGAAATTTATGGAGCAGATACAGCTGTTGTAAATTTATTATTTGTCCCTATTGTTTCACAAGATTAAAGAAAGTGAGCACCATTGAATTGCTCTGCAATCCCGGTTAGTGGCAGTGCTAGATAATGTATATGGTATTTCTAACTCTCATTCATTTTCCTCCATACCATGTCAAATTATTCTATACTCAGCTTTATTGAAAGTTAGATTTTAGTTGTTTTATTTAAAATTACTCTTTGGATTATTTATGTCTATTTATAAAAGAAGTTTTAAAAGTTCAGTTCAGTTCAGTTCAGTCATTCAGTCATGTTGAACTCAAGTCCATTGAATCGGTGATGTCATCCAACCATCTCCTCCTCTGTCATCTCCTTCTCCTCCTGCCCTCAATCTTTCCCAGCATCAGGGTCTTTTCAAATGGGTCAGCTTTCCAAATCAGGTGGCCAAAGTACCAGAGCTTCAGCTTAAACATCAGTCCTTCCAATTGAGAAGGTAACAGGCAGGCAGGAAGGCAAGGGGTCTTCAAGTGGAGGAAATAGCCTGCAAATGTCAAACATTTTTATCTCTCTTGAGCAGCAGGAGGAAAGAAACTAGCTATATTTTTTTCTTCTCTATACAAATGTAAAAGGAGGTTTCTCTTAAAATACTGTGTGACATAATGACACCTGGAGTTAACTATTCTCAAACCTAGAGATAACCAATGCCTTTATCTTATGGAAATGTTTGTCTTCAGCTATGCTAATGTACTATGCATTTACCCCAAACTCTGTCTTCAAGTTGGTTCCGCCTCTTGGCTCAGAACCTTCTTGACAAACCAGTATGTTATACTCAGATATTGTTCCCCTGATCTATGTAAATGAAACTATTTGTATGGTGATCTGCCCTTCTTCAAGATTCAAGTTAATCATTTTATGGCCCAGGATGAACCATTTGGTGCCAAAATTATCCCAAAATGCATCTTATGGGTGAGGGGCCTGGTGCCATTCTGAGTTTTAAGACATTCCTTTCTTACATTAACAGACTGCTAGTGACTATATAACATCCAGCTGAAGACTAGCAGGGGGTACTCTTTCTGCCCCCTTCTGATGCCTATGTCAGAAGCTTTCTCTATCTTCTGTATACTTTAATAAAACTTTATTACACAAAAGCTCTGAGTGATCAAGCCTTGTTTCTGGCCTCAGATTGAGTTCTTCTCCTCCGGGGCCAAGAATCCCAGTCTCTTTGCTTTGCGTGATTCAACAACTTTTCACAATGAACACCCAGGACTGATCTCCTTTACAATGGACTGGCTGGATCTCCTTGCAGTCCAAGGGACTCTCAAGAGTCTTCTCCAACACCACATTTCAAAAGCATCAATTCTTCTGAGCTCGGCTTTCTCTATAGTCCAACTCTCACATCCATACATGACTACTGGAAAAACCACAGCCTTCACTAGACGGACCTTTGTTGGCAAAGTAATGTCTCTGCTTTTTAATATTCTGTCTAGGTTGGTCACAGAGAAGGCAACGGCAACCCACTCCAGTACTCTTGCCTGGAAAATCCCATGGACAGAGAAGCCTGGTAGGCTGCAATGTGTGGGATTGCTAAGAGTTGGACACGACTGAGCAACTTCACTTTCACTTTTCACTTTCATGCATTGGAGAAGGAAATGACAACCCACTCCAGTGTTCTTGCCCGGAGAATCTCAGGCATGGGGGAGCCTGGTAGGGTGCTGTCTATGGTATCTCACAGAGTCGGACAAGACTGAAGCGACGTAGCAGCAGCAGCAGCTAGGTTGGTCATAACTTTCCTTCAAGGAATAAGCATCTTTTAATTTTATAGTTGCAATCACCATCCTCAGAGATTTTGGAGCCCAGAAAAATGAAGGCTGCCACTGTTTCCAATGTTTCCCCATCTATTTTCCATGAAGTGATGGAACCGGTGTAGAGACCAACCTGAGCAGCCTGAGGTTGTAAAAATTGTTTCTAGCCCTGATTTGTTCCCTAGCCTGTAATCAGTCTACCATGAGAGGCGCCACTAGGGACATAGGTATGAGAACAGTGTCTTCTGACTTCTTCGGGAGCATTCCAGGGAACAAGGAGAAAGGTTAAAAATTTATTAGGGCCTCTAAAGAAACAGACCTGCACCCACGGGCTCTTTGTTAATCTTAAGTCAGGGCTATTGTCTTAAGAGGAAAGAAAAACAAGGGGATCATACTCGCTTCTTAAGAATACAGCCCCCAAGGTCAAGCTAAAAGTTGATTGCCTCGGGCCATTCAACTAAAGCAGCATAATTGTAGGTTAGTTAGCTATTTAGGCCTAATAACGAATGAACCTATCCCCGGAAAGGCCACAGTTTGTAAACCAATCAAAACACTCCATCTCAACTGCACCTGTTTATGATTTTTTGCTTATAAACTGCTCTGTAACAATTGTTCGGGGTTCATCTCCTCGGGTGGAGATTGAACACCGGCGCGTCGGCTTAATAAATCCTCTTGCTAATTGCATCGAGTCTGAGTCTCGGTGATCTTGGTGACGACGGGTCCTGGGCAAAGACCGGGAGGTCTAACACCGGATGCCAGGATCTTAGTTTTCTGAATGTTTAACTTTAAGCCAATTTTTTCACTCTCCTTTTTCAATTTCATCAAGAAGATCTTTAGTTCTTCCTCACTTTCTGACATAAGGGTGGTGCCATCTGCATATCTGAGGTTATTGATATTTCTCCCGGCAATCTTGATTCCAGCTTGTGCTTTTTCCAGCCCAGTGTTTCTCATGATGTACTCTGCACAGAAGTTAAATAAGCAGGGTGACAATATACAGCCTTGACGTACCCCTTTTCCTATTTGAAACCAGTCTTCTGTTGCATGTCCAGTTCTAAATATTGCTTCCCGATCTGCAAACAGGTTTCTCAAGAGGCAAGTAGATGGTCTGGTATTCCCATCTCTTTCAGGATTTTCCACAGTTTATTGTGATCCACACAGTCAAAGGCTTTGGCATAGTCAAAAAAGCAGAACTGGGTATTTTCTTGGAGATCTCTTGCTTTTTCCATGATCCAGCGGATGGTGGCAATTTGACCTCTGGTTCCTCCACCTTTTCTAAAAACAGCTTGAACATCTGGAAGTTAATGGTTCATGTATGGCTGAAGCCTGACTTGGAGGATTTTGAGCATTACTTTGCTAGCGTGTGAGATGAGTGCAATTGTGCAGTAGCTTGAGCATTTTCTGGCATTGCCTTTCTTTGAGGTTGGAATGAAAACTGACCTTTTCCGTCCTGTGGCCACTGCTGAATTTTCCACATTTGCTGAACTATTGAGCACAGCACTTTCACAGCATCATCTTTCAGGATATAAAATAGCTCAACTGTAATTCCATCTCGTCCACTAGGTTTGTTCATAGTGATACTTCTTATGGCCCATCTGACTTCACATTCCAGGATGTCCAGCTCTAGGTGAGTGTGAGTGATCATACCTTCTTGATTATCTAGATCATGAAGACCATTTTCTGTACAGTTCTTCTGTGTATTCTTGCCGTGTCTTCTCAATATCTTCTGCTTCTGCTAAGTCCATACCATTTCTGTCCTTTATTGAGTCCAACTTTGCATGAAATGTTCTCTTGGTATCTCTAATTTTCTTTAAGAGGTCTCTAGTCTTTCCCATTCTGTTGTTTTCCTCTTTATCTTTGCATTGATTGCTGAGGAAGGCTTTCTTATCTCTCCTTGCTATTCTTCAGAACTCTGCATTCAAGTAGGTATATCTTTCCTTTTCTCCTTTGCCTTTCAGATCTCTTCTTTTCACAGTTATTTGTAAGGCTTCCTCAGATAGCCATTTTGCTCTTTTGCATTTCTTTTTCTTGGGGATGATCTTGCTCCCTGTCTCCTGTACAATGTCATGAAACTCCATCCATGGTTCATCAAGCTCTCCTTCTATCAGATCTAGTCCCTTAAATCTATTTCTCAATTCCACTGTATAGTCATAAAAGATTTGATTTAGGTCATACCTGAATGGTCTAGTGGATTTCCCTAGTTTCCTTATTTGGCAATAAGGAGTTCATGATCTGAGCCACAGTCAGCTCCCAGTCTTATTTTTGCTGACTGTATAGAGTTTCTCCATCTTTGGCTGCAAAGGATGTAATCAATCGGATTTAGGTATCGATCTAAATGTCCATGTGGTGTCCATGTGGAAAGTCTTCTCTTGTGCTGTTGGAAGAGGGTGTTTGCTATGACCAGTGCATTCTCTTGGCAGAACTCTGTTAGTCTTTGCTCACTTCATTCTGTACACCAAGGCCAAATTTTCTGTTACTCCAGGTGTTTCTTGACTTCCTACTTTTTTCATTCCACTTCCCCATAATGAAAAGGACATCTTTTTTGGGTGTTAGTTTCAGAATGTCTTGTAGGTCTTCATAGACTCATTCAACTTCAACTTCTTCAGTGTTACTGATGCAGGCATTGACTTGGATACCATGATATTGAATGGTTTGCCTTGGAAACAAACAGAGATCACTCTGTCATTTTTGAGATTGCATCCAAGTACTGCATTTCAGACTCTTCTGTTGACTATGAAGGCTACTCCATTTCTCCTAAGGGATTCTTGCCCACAGTAGTAGATATAATGGTCATCTGAGTTAAATTCATCCATTCCAGTCCATTTTAGTTCATTGATTCCTAGAATGTAGACGTTCTGCTTGACCACTTCCAATTTGCTTTGATTCGTGGACCTAACATTCCAGGTTCCTATGCAAGATTACCCTTACAGCATTGGATTTTGCTTCTACTACCAGTCCCATTCACAACTGAGTGTTTTTTTGTTCGTTTGTTTGTTTGTTTGTTTTTGCTTTGGCTCCATCCCTTCATTCTTTCTGGAGTTATTTCTCCACTGATCTCCAATAGCATATTGGGCACCTAATGACCTGGAGAGTACATCTTTCATTGTCCTATATTTATTTATTTATTTATTTTGCCTTTTCATACTGTTCATGATGTTCTCAAGTCAAGAATACTGAGGTGGTTTGCCATTCCCTTCTCCAGTGAACCACATTTTGTCAGACCTCTCCACCATCACCCGTCCATCTTGGTTGGCTCCACACAACATGGCTTAGTTTTATTGAGTTAAACAAGGCTGTGCTCCATGTAATCAGATTGTCTAGTTGTCTGTGATTGTGCTTTCAGTCTGTCTGCTCTCTGATGCCCTCTCTCAGTGCCTACTGTCTTACTTCTGTTTCTCTTACCTTGGATGTGGGGTATTTCTTCACAGCTGCTCCAGCAAAGTACAGCTGCTGCTCCTTTCCTTGGACTTTTTAGACATAGAGGGCCAGAACACTTTGGGTTGATACTACTGCTGCTGCTAAGTCACTTCAGTCATGTCCGACTCTGTACGACCCCATAGATGGCAGTCCATGAGGCTCCCCCATCCCTGGGATTCTCCAGGCAAGAACACTGGAGTGGGTTGCCATTTCCTTTTCCAATGTACAGGCAGCCCCAAATAAATATTTCCTGACAGTGTTCTATCCTCTTTTATTTTGCCAAATATTTAGAGTTCATGAAAATTAATTTATATAAAACTGTCAGAATGTATCTTTCTTCTTTAGGAATACTAAATATATATACATGCATACCATTACACTGTTAAATTGTAAATTAGCCAAATTAATTATATTTAAGAAAAAATTCTTACATTAGGGTATAAGAATAATGGAAAGCAAAATAACCTATCTCCTGAAATGCAGACTTTCAAGTGTTTAGTCCTTATTACATTAAACTAGAGTTTCTTATTGCACAAACATGTAAAATGACAAATTATAGTTAACAAATTTATAATATTTTAAAATAATTGTTTAAAATATATGTACAGATTATATTTTGTTTAATTTTACTCGAGTTCATATATTTTCATATAAAGTTATGTAGCATTAATTGTCATATTTTTCAAATTATCAGCCTAATGAAGTGTAGACTGTGTTATATTGAAAATAAAGATGCCTGAATTCCAGCTTTATTTCTGAAACCAAATATGCCTGTGAATTTTGAGAAAATGTTTAACCTAGTCTTTCTCTCCGTTCTGAATAAAGCTCATGCCCTCCCCAAACCATTTGAAAAATGATAAAGTTGGACTAAATGACCTGTAAGGTCCCAAGTCTAATGTGCTATGATTTTAATGCATGTGCATTTCCACACTGCTAAGACGCATTGATATTCAGCGTGTTACAAGGTTCCCAATTCTTATTTATAAGACATAGATTCAGGGTAATGTACTGTGGCAGGAAATACATAATAAATATATGAATGAATAATGTAGAGTCCTTGATCCTTAACCCTTGCCAAAATCTCTCATTAACTGAAGGCTAATTTTTAAGTAAGCAACAAATACAGCATCTGCTTCATTCAATTTAACTTTTAAATGAAGAAACTCTTATGGTTAACTTAAAATATAACAATTTATTATCTGAAGCAATACATTATGTCCACAACCTTCAAATCTTACTCTTCTTTTATCCTGAGATGTTCATTTAGAAGAAATTCTAGACCATATTTGTGTCCTGACTCAAGCCAGAGATTTACTACCTGTTGCCACCCATCATAGAAACCAAAAACAGAAAAAAAAAAAAAGAAAGAAAGAAAAAAAGAAAAGAAAGAATACATATTAATGAAAAACTTAAATGTCCTCCCAAAGTGGAGTAAAAAAGAAAATATAACAAATTTGTATAGATAATATAGTCTCTGACTTTGAGTAGTTGAGAACCACATACTTTGGTTTTAAGAAAGTTTCACTACTAAATACTGGCAAATGCCTTAATTACCCAGACAGTAAAGAAAATGAATGAAAATAATTCTTAGTATTCCTTAAATGTTTAGAATACTAGGATTACTGAATATGTCTTAAAACCTTTCCAAAGAATATATATTGAACAAATATTAATGGATTAGTGTCAGAAATCAGAACAGTAATATTATTGAGTTCAATAATAACATTTTCAGATACTGAGGTTATATAATCCTAACTTTACATTAAGAAGCTATATAACTAGAATCTGTAATACACATAAAGTGAACGTGGCTCAGTCGTGTCTGACTCTTTGGGACTATACAGTCCCTGGAATGCTCCAGGCCAGAATACTGGAGTGGTTAGCCTTTCCCTTCTTTCAGGGGATCATCCCAACCCATGTCTCTCCCATTGCAGGTGGATTCTTTACCAGCTGAGTCACCAGCTTTACCAGCTGAAGCCCATGAATACTGGAGTGGGTAGCCTATTCCTTCTCCAGAGGATCTTCCCAACTCAGGAATCAAACCGTGGTCTCCTGCATTGTGGGCAGATTCTTTACCAACTGAGCTATCAGGGAAGCCCTTATAATATACATAAAGTAGGCATCAACTGAAACAGCTTAAAAATATCAAATCCTGAAATTTATTATCTAATTAGGACAGACATGAAGGAAGAAACTCCAGTGCAGACCAGAGCAAGATGATGAAAGATTTCTAGAGGTTAAAAGTGGGGTGGACCTGTGGCAAAGAGTTGAAGAAATGATCCTAGGAAGAGTATTTGCATAAGAAATAGTAACAAGTAGGTAGAAAAATAAGAAAGCTAAAAGCATCAAATAACTTCAAAAGGAAGAAAACATTGTAAAAGTTGAAAGCAGAATACCTTCTGTATCAATTGTTTGAATTAGTTTTTGCATAGTCATAAGTTTCATTAAAATGTTCATTTTGCATATAATTATGACTAAACCAAAATCAGAATATAATTAGAGAATTGTGGTATTGGAAATTGGAAGCAATGTCTCTCTGTGTGTGCAAGGGTGTGTGTTGTGTTTTATTTCTACCCTCCCTCTCAATTCATACAAGTTTGATTTAGTTGTTCCTTTAAGTACATATGATTTTATTCATCACAGTTCCTCTATCAGGGAATATTACAGCATAATGTAGTTACATAATTATGTTGATCTCCCTTGTAAGTTGTAAATGCTTAGAATGGCATAATTTGTTAATTATCTTTGTATTTGCCTTGTGTACGGAATTATCTTTCATACAATGGACCTGGATAAATACCTAAAGAATGTGTGAATGAATAACTATATTAATATTATCTGATTATGTTTATCTGTAACATTTTTCAAATAAAAAATGGAATTGCTTTCTGAAGCTTAAAATATTATCTACAATGAAATATATGTAGTTAATGCTTACTTCTCAGTAGTGTAGAGAGTTTGTATATGCTTAAAAGTAACAATAAATTGGGCAGTTTAAAAATCCTAAATGTGAATTCTCTGGTGTTCCAGTGGTTAGGACTCTGCACTTTCACTGCTGAGGGCCCAGGTTGAGTCACTGGTAAGGAACTGAGACCCCACAGATCATGCTTCATGACAGAAAAGAAAAAAAGAAATCCTGATAAAACTGACCTTGAAATTGAGAGAAAATATAATTTCTTTCTAATATTTTTCTTTTAAGAAGATTCTAATTCTTACCATCTTCCTTCTTTCTTCCCCAACAAAAATAGACAGATAGATAATGGAAAAACAATACTAAAACAAATTTGGAGAAATCTGAAAGAATCGCAATCCACTCCAGTATTCTTGCCTGGAGAATCCCATGGACAGAATAGCCTGGCAGGTCACAGTCCATGGGGTCACAAAGACTCGAACACAACCGAGCGACTAAGAGTTCTTTCTCACTTTTTAAACCATACCTCCACCTATTGCAACATATCCACATCTTGATCTCATTCCTTAATTTTTTCTGAGAAAATGAATTGATAGTGGAGACAGTCAATGAGGTATTCAGGAAGACATGTTATTCAATTATTTAAATGAAATTATTAAAGCAAATAAGATCCATCATTTTGTATAAAGAAGCTATATTTTCTTTATGTCATTAAAAATGTGTTAAGAAAAAAATTAAATCTAATTCATAAGACAAATACTATTTAGAAGAAATACTATAAAATCAATTTTATCTGATTTATGTACAGGATATTGTCACAAATTGGGTTCTCTGGAAGCAGATACTGAGGTGGACTGTGATGTGCAAAAATTTATTATAGGATTCAAATACAATGTAAGGAAGCAAGGCAAATTACTGAACAAATCAGTTCTGTTCAGTTCAGTTCAGTCACCCAGTAATCATGTCTGACTCTTTGCCACCCCATGGACTGAAGCATGCCAGACTTTCCCATCCATCACCAACTCTTGGAATCTGCTCATACCCATGTACGTCGAGTTGGTGATGCCATCAAACCATTTCATCCTCTGTTGTCCCCTTCTCCTGTCTTCAATTTTTCCCAGCATCGGGGCCTTTTCCAATGAGTCAGTTCTTCACATCAGGTGGCCAATGTATTGGAGCTTCAGCTTCAGCATCAGTCCTTCCAATGAATGTCCAGGACTGATTTCCTTTAGGATTGTCTAGTTTGATCTCTTGCAGTCCAAGGGACTCTAAAGAGTCTTCTCCAAATCCATAGTTGAAAAGCACAAATTCTTTAGTGCTCAGCTTTCTTTATGGTTTTACTGTCAGATCTAAATATGACTATAGGGAAAACCTTAGCTTTGACTAGACAGACCTTTGTTGGCACAGTAACATCTTGACTTTTTAATATACTATCTAGGTTTGTCATAGCTTTTTCTTCCAAGGAGCAGGTGTCTTTTAATTTCATGATACAGTCACCACCTGCAGTGATTCTGAAGCCCACAGAAATACAGTCTGTTACTGTTTCCATTGTTTTCCCATCTATTTGCCATGAGGTGATGGGACTGGATGTCATGATCTCTGTTTTTTAAATGTTGAGTTTTAAGCCAGTTTTTTCACTCTCTTCTTTCACTTTCCTCAAGAAGCTCTTTAGTTCCTCTTTGCTTTCTGCCATAAGGGTGGTGTCATCTGCATATCCGAGGTTATTGATATTTCTCTGGGCAATCTTGTTTCAAGCTTGTGCATCATCCAGCCCAGCATTTTGCATGATGTAATTTGCATATAAGTTAAATAAGCAGGGTGACAATATACAGCCTTGATGGACTCCTAAATAAACAAAGTGAAAGCAAAATGAAGAAATAATTTGAATTTGATTTACAATTTAAAAATTAAATTTGATCTATTTTATTCATTTCTTGCTATTTTCTTTTTAAAGCTTATAGTTTTGAAATTAATACTGAAATATTTTAGTGAAAACCTAGTTTACCTCAGTGTTAAATATTAGCTAATTTAAAATAAATAAAAAGTAAATACTCATTGGAATAGAATGTGCCATTTATAGCTCATACTAACCATTTACTAAAATAATTTGTCACTATAATAAATGACAATTTATTTGAGAGGGTTAATAAGTTATAAATGTATTTTAATAAGCATTTATTTATGTGTTGTTGTTCTTATTCAGTCACTAAATCGTGTCCAACTCTTTGTTATTCCATGAACTGCAGAACACCAGGCTTCCCTGTCTTTCACCACTCCGAGGGTTTGCTCACTTATGTCCATTGAATCAGTGAGGCTATCTATCTAACTATCTCATCCTCTTCTGCCCTTTTCTCCTTTTGCCTTCAATCTTTTATAGCATTAGGGTCTTTTACAATAAGTTGGCTCTTCCCATCAAGTGGCCAAAGTATTGGACCTTCAGCTTCAACATCAGTCCTTCCAATGAATATTCAGAGTTGATTTCCATTAGGATTGACTGGTTTGATCTCCCTGCTGTTTGAGGGACTCTCATGTGTCTTCTCCAGCACCATAATTAAAAAACATCAATTTTTCAATACTCATCCTTCTTTATGGCCCAATTCTGACATTTATACATGACTACTGGAAAAAACATCAGTTTGGCCATATGGACCTCTGTCAGCAAAGTGATATCTCTGCTTTTTAATATGCTATCTAAGTTTGTCATACTCTTCCTTCCAAGAAGCAAGCATCTTTTAATTTCATGGTTGCAATCACCGACCACAGTGATTTGGGAGCCCATGAAAATAAAATCTGTCACTACTTCCACATTTTCCCCTTCCATTTACCATTGAGTGATGGAACTGGATACCATGATCTTAGTTTTTTTAGTTTTTTGAGTGTTGAGTTTTAAGGCAGCTTTTTCACTCTGTTCTTTCACCATCATCAAAAGACTTTCTATTTCTTCACTTTCTGCCAATAGAGTGGTGTCATCTGAATATCTGAGGTTGTTGATATTTTTCCTGGCAAACTTGGTTCCAACTTGTGATTCAGTTAGCCCAGCATTTCACATGACACTCTGTGTAGAAGTTAAATAAATAAGGTGACAATATGCAGCCTTGTCATACTCCTTTCCCAATTTTGAATCAGTCCATTGTTCCATGTCCAGTTCAAACTGTTGCTTCTTGACCTGCATACAGGAGGTTTCTCAGGAGACCGGTAAGGTTGTCTGGCATTTCCACCTCTTTAAAAAATTTCCAGTTTGTTGTGATCCACACAGTCAAAGGCTTTAGAATAGTCAATGAAGTAGAAGTCGATGTTTTCTGGAATTCCCTTGCATTTTTTATGATACAATAAAAGTTGGCAATTTGAACTCTGGTTCCTCTGCCTTTTCTAAACCCAGCTTATACTTCTGGAAGTTCTCTATTCATGTACTGCTGAAGCCTAGCTTGAAGGATTTTACATTCATGCAAAGTTGCTTCAGGGCTTCCCTGATAGTTCAGTTGGTAAAGAATCTGTCTGAAATGCAAGAGATCTCAGTTTGATTCCTGGGTTGGGAAGATCTGCTGAAGAAGGGTTAGGAGACCCACTCCAGTATTCTTGGGCTTCCCCTGTGGCTCAGCTGGTAAAGAATCTGCCAACAATGCAGGAGACCTGGTTTGAATTCTGGGTTCAGAAGATTCCCTGGAGAAGGGAAAGGCTACCCACTCCAGTATTCTGGAGAATTCCATAAACTGTATAGTCCATGGGGTTGCAAAGAGTTGGACATGACTGAGAGACTTCTGTTGTTGTTGTAAGCTGCTCCAGTCATGTTTGACTCTTTATGACCCTATAGACTGTAGCCTTCTCTCTCCGTGGGATTCCCCAGTCAGGAATACTGGAGTGGGTTGCCATTTCCTTCTCCAGGGGATGTTCCCAACCCAGGGATTGAACCTGCATCTCTTATGTTCCCTGCTATGGCAAGTGGGTTCGTTACTGCTACCACAACCTGGAAAACCCCTAAAGGATTCTGAGCATAATCTTACTAGCATGTGAAATGAGCGCACTTGTACAGTAGTTTGAACGTCCTTTGACATTGCCCTTCTTTGGGATTGGAATGAAAACCAATCTTTTTCAGTCTCATGGCCACTGCTGAGTATTCAAACTTTGCTGACATATAAATGCAATACTTTAACAGCACCATATTTTAGGATTTTAAGTAGCTCAGCTGGAATTTTGTCACCTGCACTAGCTTTATTCATAGTAATACTTCCTAAGTTTCATTTGACTTCACATATTTCCTTATGTATTTTATATATCAAAAAGCAAAGTATTTTATACATTGAAATAATAAAAGGACTTAATCCAGTAATATAAAATCCAATAATATAAAATCTCTGAGTTTTATCATCAGTTTTTCTAGTAGCATAATTAAAACTTTCAGTGTGAAAATGGGAGCCCAAGTTTTTTCAGTTATGCTCACAGGTAATTTACTTCCTACACTGTGTCAATATTTTTAACTTAAGACCTAGGTCTGTGACTATTTCTTGCTAATACATAAGAAGTAGCACACTAGAGACTCCTTTAAACTCATACCTGCATATGTTATATTTTAGTTGGCTTGATTCCATACATTGTATTTTTCTATTCCCGAAATCATTGCTCTAGGTTATTTCAAACTGTGTTCTGCAGCTGTTAGTTCAATTCATGGTAAACAATTGATTACACAGATCATAGAACAAGTTAATCAGTCTGGGACTTTAGTAATGAAAAATAAAGCTCCAGTAAGTTAATATATCAGTCTTAAGTAGAGAAGATATCTAAAACTAATTAAACACTGTTCCCAGTGACAGTAATTTAAGCTCTACTCCAGAAACCTTTATACTCCCTAGAACCTCTGCTTTCATAATGGTGGTGTCAAATTGCAATTTCATCTTTTGAATCAGTATAATTAAGCACTCTGAGACAAAATTTACCTTATAAAAGTGACCTTGAAAGCATGTCATACAAGAATCCATATTATCTGACCCAACACTTCCCTTTGTCCTGGGATGGTTGGTTATTAGTGAAAAGTTTACCTTGGGAAAATAAATTCTAGGGCATATCCAAACCAGGTTTAGGGCACATTTGATATCAGTTTAGTCAGTCATTAACAAGAAAGCAAAAGTTTCATAGAAATCCTAAGTATATTTAGATTTATATAATGTATAATTTCCAGGAAGTCTGGGGAGATGAATATTTAACTTTTTCCATAGTGGAAACAAACAAGGAATAAAAAGCTTGGCAATCTGTATTGTGTTAACTAGGTATTAGTGTCTGCTAACAGACAGAATTATTTCTATAATAAATTGTTTGTCTTAAGACAGCTGTATGTAACTTAAGTATATACAGATAAAAGGAATCCAAAGTTATAAATTCAGCTCAAACTAAACCTTGAAACGAAGCCATGGTAATTCTCTCAATTTGTTATCTCTGCTCTGATTTATTTTTATTCTTTTCATATATTTTATACCTTTCTTCTTACATGTCAGGCCAAATATTGGTCATTTTATAGTTTCTAAGATATGTAGGGGTAGTGAATATTTCAGTATAAAATGTAATGCTGAAGAGATAGAATCTGATAAATGCATTTCTGAATCAAAAATGTTTAAATCTGGTCAATCAGCTATGGCTATGGTGATGAAAATATGATAACATGGCTATGGTGATGAAAATATGATAACAGGGCTAAAAACCTATTGCAGTCAGAGTTATTTTCCTGTGTTTGGGTTTCAGTTCAGTTCAGTTCATTTCAGTCGCTCAGTCATGTCCGACTCTTTGCGACCCCATGAATCCCAGCATGCCAGGGCTCCCTTTCCATCACCAACTCCTGGAGTTTACTCAAACTCAAATTCCTGTCCATTGAGTTGGTGATGCCATCCAATAGATGTTCCAGAAAAACATCTATTTCTGCTTTATTGACTATGCCAAAGCCTTTGACTGTGTGGATCACAATCAACTGGAAAATTCTGAAAGAGATGGGCATACCAGACCACCTGACCTGCCTCTTGAAATCCTATATGCAGGTCAGGAAGTAACAGTTAGAACTGGGCATGGAACAACAGACTGATTCCATATAGGAAAAGGAGTACGTCAAGCCTGTGTTTGGGTTTAGTAGTATTAATTTTCTACATTCCTAATGTTTTATCTAAGTTCAGAATCAACTAAGAAATCAAACAATGAAGTCAAAAAGAATGATATACAAGTATTTATATTAATACTTATAAATTATTACCAGTAAAGACTAGATTGGAAATTATGAATTAGATACAGGCCATAGTCACATATTCTTATAGTCTATTTAAAGGAGCAAATTATTGAACTCTGGGCAATCCAACCAAGAAAATTTTGCATCTGCAGAGATGATCACTCAACTTAGAATCATTATCCTCCATCCTTAAAGTCCCTTGCTTGAAACAAAGAGAAAAGTGGGCTTCTATGTTTAACTCTAGGAGGGACCAGAAGGTGCAGTTAATATCTTACAGAAAAAGTAACAGAGTAGAACCACTGATATTGCATATGAAAAAAGGACAAGAGAAAGAAAGAGCAAGAAGGGAGGGTGGGAAGAAAGAGGGAGAGAATTTTCTGAATCTTAAAAAGACCATTCATTCTTTGGAGATGAATATGTCAATGTGAGGGATTGTGGGATATACTCTTTCTAATACAAGTGTTGGGTCAGACAACATTAATTTTACAAGGAACAAAAAGATTTATTTTGCACTAAAGAAAATAAAATGAGATAAGGCTGAGTTAGATTGGTTATGGCCAATGAACTAGATTGTCAAGAGTCTGTGAGTGATAGGAAGAAGGGTTATACAGAAAGTAATTCTTAAGCTATAATTGCATTGGTGAAGGGAAGACAGTTTTCATAATAAACTCATAGGATACCAGTTAAGATGTTCATCACATTTTTAATTCTTACTGGTAAATTCAAGTGTCATTGTCCCATTTAAATAAAGATTCTGTATAACACTATGAGTGATATAGCAAAAACAAGAACAATTTTGTAATGTGTGATTAAATATATATTTGAAGTTGCAAAGTTGTAGTAGCAGTGAAACCAGAAATAAAAGGGTAGCTTTTAGAGAGGGAAATAAGAAATTTTAAAACAAACTTAAACCTATATTAATCTTCCAAATTCCAGTTGAGCTATTTAAAATCCTGAAAGCTGATGCTGTGAAAGTGCTGCATGCAATATGCCAGCAAATTTGGAAAACTCAGCAGAGGCCCCAGGACTGGAAAAGGTCAGTTTTCATTCCAATTCCAAAGAAAGGCAATGCCAAAGAATGCTCAAACGACCACACAATTGCACTCTTCTCAAATGCTAGTAAAGTAATGCTCAAAATTCTCCAAGCCAGACTTCAGCAATACGTGAACCGTGAACTTCCTATGTTCAAGCTGTTTTTAGAAAAGGCAGAGTAACCAGAGATCAAATTGCCAACATCCGCTGGATCATTGAAAAAGCAAGAGAGTTCAAGAAAAACATATATTTCTGTTTTATTGACTATGCCAAAGCCTTTGACTGTGTGGATCACAATAAACTGTGGAAAATTCTGAAAGAGATGGGAATACCAGACCACCTGACCTGCCTCTTGAAAAATCTGTATGCAGGTCAAGAAGCAACAATTAGAACTGGACATGGAACAACAGATTGGTTCCAAATAGGAAAAGGAGTATGTCAAGGCTGTATATTGTCACCATGCTTATTTAACTTCTATGCAGAGTACATCATGAGAAATGCTGGGCTAGAAGATTCACAAGTTGGAATCAAGATTGTTGAGAGAAATATCAGTAACCTCAGATATGCAGATGACAACACCCTTATGGCAGAAAGTGAAAAAGAACTAAAGGGGCCTCTTGACGAAAGTGAAAGAAGAGAGTGAAAAAGTTTGGCTTAAAACTCAACATTCAGAAAACTAAGATCATGGCATCCGGTCCCTTCACTTCATGGGAAATAGATGGAAAAACAGTGGAAACAGTGGCTGACTTTATCTTTTCGGGCTCCAAAATCACTGCAGATGGTGATTGCTTCCATGAAATTAAAAGAAACTTACTCCTTGCAAGGAAAGTTATGACCAACCTAGATAGCATATTAAAAAGCAGAGACATTACTTTGCCAATAAAAGGTCCATCTAGTCAAGGCTATGTTTTTTCCAGTGGTCATGTATGGATGTGAGAGTTAGACTGTAAAGAAAGCTGAGTGCCAAAGAATTGATCCTTTTAAACTGTGGTGTTGGAGAAGACTGTTGAGAGTCCTTTGGACTTGAAGGAGATCCAACCAGTCCATCTTAAAGGAGATCAGTCCTGAGTGTTCATTGGAAGGACTGATGCTGAAGCTGAAACTTCAATACTTTGGCCACCTGATGCAAAGAGCTGACTCATTGGAAAATCCCTTGATACTGGGAAAGATTAATGCAGGAAGAGAAGGGGATGATAGAGAATGAGATGGTTGGATGGCATCACCGACTCAATGGACATGGATTTGAGTGGACTCTGGGAGTTGGTGATGGACAGGGAGGCCTAGCATGCTGCAGTTCATGGGGTTGCAAAGAGTCAGACATGACTGAGCAACTGAAATGAACTGAACTGAATCTTTAAAATTTGACATATTTTCATTGTCACCTACAAAATCTTCCAAAGAATATATTCAATATAATATTAGATAATAATTATTTAATAAATAATTAAATAAAAATTTAAATTTGCTTATTTTCCAGGGATTTAGATAATAAAATTACCAAATTTTTCAGTACTTTTAGCATTGTAGGAATTGTGCTTTGTATATTAAATTGGAAAGTTTAGAAATTTTGAGCTTGAGGATAGAGAAGACAATTTAAAAATAGAATGAAGTAGGGGAAGACTTTTTCCTGGGAAATCATTTGGACATGAATGAATGAATAGGATAAGAACTGGAATCAATCATGTTGCCTTCACTTAGTGACTATCAATATCCTTAAGAATGTCTTCAATATATTTTGCTATCTTGAATGTTGATTTAGTATTTATATGTAATTTTGATCCCAAATGACTTCCCTGGTGGCTCAGAGGTTAAAGCGTCTGCCTCCAATGCGGGAGACCTGGGTTCGATCCCTGGGTCGGGAAGATCCCCTGGAGAAGGAAATGACAACCCACTCCAGTATTCTTGCCTGGAGAATCTCATGGACTGAGGAGCCTGGTGGGCTGCAGTCCATGGGGTCACAAAGAGTCGGACACGACTGAGTGACTTTACTTAGTTACTTACTTACTTTGATCCCAAATCAATTTTTTAAAAGCAGAATTGATTTTTAATTTACCTTTATATAACAGAAACATGAGAGTAGTTTCAGTGAATAATCCTGTTTTCCACATGTCATTCGAGTTCAAAGCAAGTCTCTTACTAAAACCATGCTAAATCTTAGAGCTGTCAATTTTTAATTTTTAAGTTTTTACTTAACCAAAGTTGAAAAGGAGCTTTTATTTTTAGATTTGTTTATTTGTTGATTATGTGTTACCCAACTACAACTCTGTAGAAGTCAGAAAATGCTTGATACGTCTGTACTTAACAAAAATGAAAATTGAGCTGAGCTTAAATGACTTGGTCAGATTTAATTTTGAACTGAGTTTTAACTTAGGTCTTTCTACAAACACATTACTTATGTCTTAACAACACATAATTTCTCATTGTTCCCTAGCAGATAAATAGAGAAAGTGTCCTAAATTTCAAACACCTAAGTTACAATTTTGAACTTGTGAATGAGGGTTTCAAAAAGTAAGCCGTAATTTCCCAATAAAACACAGATGGGTAACAATTGTAACTAATATTTTTTTAATGTCTTTTGAGAGTCTTCTTTAGGTGTCTCCTTTTACTGGTATATTTACAGCTACTTAAAACAGAGTAGTGAAATCTCTTGAGAATTTTATATTGTTGGGATCAAGATAAGGAAAATTATTTTCAAGTTTGGTATTTATAAAATGGTTTATTTGATGACAGTACCATTCTGTGTAAAAACAAATTAATGAATGGTACAGCCACTGTTATCAAGACCAACTATTGGTTTTTAACTTCCTCTTCTTTATTTATTTTCTTTCCGTCTTTAGAGAAACTTGAGCTATACCTTCAGGGTCAGCATACTCATGGCCTCCAAGACAAATTTGATCATCTACAGAAAGGATTCAGCAATGCCCAGTATTTGGGACTTGATTTTAAAATATTATTTCTAGTATCATATACCCCTGCTTATAGTTTGCCGTGAATTGTGTAATTTCCTTCTGATTATGTGGTTTTTCCTTTGTGGCTTCCCTGGTGGTAGGTTCAGATGGTAAACAATCTGCCTGCAATGCAGGAGACCTGGGTTCGATCCCTGGGTCAGAAAGATACCCTGGAGAAGGGAATTGCTGCTCATTCCAGGATTTTTGCCTGGAAAATCCTACGGACAGAGGAATCTGGTGGGCTACAGTCCACAGAGTCACAAAGAATCAGACATGACTGACTGACTAACACTTTCATGTCGTTTTTTAGTCCATCTGCCTGGAGCTGGTTGTTTTGCTGTTAATTTTTCCCCTTTGTAACCTGTCTAATTTTTCAGAATCCTCTTGATTTTTCAAATTATCCTGCCAGAGGGTTATAATTAAGTTTATATAGATATATGTATATGACT